>ML437781.1:95177-137799 GCA_005239525.1 Nicotiana knightiana
GGGGGTGTTCGAAGTAGAAATCAACAAAAGCAAAATGTAGTGGACTGATCATATGCATGGTTGGTATGAAATCCTATGTCTTTTTCAGAATAATTTGTAAAGATAGTGAAGAATGCTTTAGTAAAGGGAAACACTGAAAAGGCAATATCATACTCATACTTAGGAATGAAGTAATTTACTTTACGACAAAAAGAGAAAACAGATATTGTTGCAGGCGAAAAAGAAAGGAAAGAGATAGAGAGGACATTTAGAGACCAGCTGGTTAAAGTTAAGCATTTTCAAGTTACGTAATTGTAGGAGCACTAATAATAATAATCACACGTTGCCGAGAACTGACAAAAGGTAATGGACATATAAACAATCCAGTAGTTACGTTGGTGAATCTTCCAGAGTGTTTAATTCTGAGACTTGATCATCTCTGCCCAACTAGCAAGGAATGTTGTTCCCAAAAAGTTGAAATAACAAATATAAACATGCAAAAGAAGATTTTAATTAAAGTGCTTGACATGTAATATAATGTTTCTCAATATAAAGTATGTGAGTTTCTCAATATAAGATCAACAACTTTAACAACAATGCACTTTGGAACATAGAAAACTTGAGTAATTAAAACCCTACTGAATTCATTTTTCTTTTTTTCCCATAATGGAACAGAAGTATGGATTTATATAGATGTATATAGTACAGGTATTGAAGGTAAAGTCACGTAACTGAGTTAGTGCTAGAATTTGCTACTAGGGATAAAAATAAAATAAATGAATCAAGTTGTGCGTAACTTGAAAATAATTATAATGAAATAGGAACAACAAAATTAAAATCATTTCATATTTATATATAAGTGTTGAAAAGATATATGATTAAGAGAATGACTTTTAAATGAGTCGTTGGCCATGTAATAAAAGAATATATTAGTAATTTAGCTTTATGTTGTGTAAGACAGGAAATCAATTCAGTCGAGTGTGAATGAGGGGGAAATTAAAAGTAAGTAACTAAAAATGAAATGACAATAAAGGAATAATAATAAGAATCAAAGTCCCCCCATTATTAGAGTCAAAAAGGGAGAAAATTAAAGCCACCACAGGACATATCCATTCAGAATTCCACTCACAAGGGTTTAAAAATCGATCTCCTTGTTTGAAATCCGGACAAAAGTTCAGATCCAATATAACACACATAAAGTTGTCAAGTGTAGTCAAAACAAACACATCCCCCCTCCCTGCCCTTATCTTTTTTCTTTTCCATCATCTGGAAAAGTAAAGCTACCTAAACCATTAAAGCCAACACACAAACAACTCAAAAACATTCTTTCTTTCTTCCACTAAAGACAGCTCCAGACAAATTAAAAGCAGGTGAAATTTTCTCCATCTCGAACCTTTTTAGTGTTTTTTCGGATTTATGGAGACTACTCAATGGACTCAGGTGGGTACAAATTAATTCATTTATCTGCACCACTTCATTAATTACTACTATTTGCTTAAGAAAAATGTTGAATTTTAACCTCTTAATTAGTTTAAAATTTTTAAACCTTTCATATATATCATCCTTTTATTTTTCAAATTAAAGTGGTCATTCTCTTGACACATCAAAGCAGTGCACTTTTTCTTTCTGCCCCTTTCCACATGATAGCATATGGAAAAAGGTGTTCTTCGTTATTATTGTTGTTCGCTTTTTTTTACTTTCTTTCAATTTAATTTTAAAAGTTGAAAGATATCCGGTGTTTGTCATTCAGTACTTTGTCATTGTTTAGCTAACATAAATAGTATTGCTATCTTCTTTCTTTGGTTCCCTTTTTTGTGTGTTTGTTAATTTTCAGGATATTGGAATAGTGCAATCTATGGCAGCAGAAATAGCTCCTCCTAATATTACGGTGGAAAAGAAGGCGAGGCCAGTTAAGGATCAAGCAATAAATTGTCCAAGGTGTAATTCAACAAATACAAAGTTTTGTTACTACAACAACTACAGTTTGACTCAACCAAGATACTTTTGCAAGACTTGTAGAAGGTATTGGACTGAAGGTGGAACTCTGAGGAATGTTCCAGTTGGAGGTGGTTCAAGAAAAAACAACAAAAGATTATCTTCCTCTTCTTCTTTATCGCAAAAGCTCCCCGATCTGAACCCTAATCCGAGTTTTTCTCCTCAAAACCCTAATAATAAGATTATTGTTGGGAATAGCTGCCAAGATCTTAACCTTGGGTTCCAAACTGTGTCACACGATCATCATCAGTTCCATGGCGTGCCTCAGTTTCTTGAATTGCCAAAGATGGATAGCAGCAACAATGGTAACAATCATCTAGGTACTCATCTCTCTTTGTTGAAAATTATGATCATCTCATCTAAAAAATTAAACTGTTAGAGCTAGAGAGCATACTTTTACTTA
This sequence comes from Nicotiana knightiana, assembly GCA_005239525.1. Lineage (NCBI taxonomy): Eukaryota > Viridiplantae > Streptophyta > Magnoliopsida > Solanales > Solanaceae > Nicotiana > Nicotiana knightiana. The sequence continues at coordinate 97,555 of ML437781.1, forward strand.
TTTAATTACTTTTTAACAAGCACCTTCACATGCCGGCCTTAACTAATCTTTTTTCGTGTGCCAAACATGTAAAATTATTTTTAAGGGACCTCCATATGCTCAGATATTATATTCATAAAGTGTGACAATCTCATCCAGAAGTTTAAATTGTTAATAAGAATATACTTTTATTTACTTAATTATATCGATCTTCAAGAGTCTTCGTATGTTCATGTATTCAACGTCAGGTAGTACACCAATATCAGCTTTGGAGCTGCTTAGGACTGGAATAGCCTCAAGAGGGTTTACTTCATTCATCTCGTCGCCAGCACCACCAGATTTGAATACTTTATACACATCAGGGTTTCCATTTCAAGAATTAAAGCCTAGTGCTGGTAGTAATGATAATGCAGCAGCTGCCTTAAGTTATTCAAGTGGGGTTCAAGAAAATGGAGGTGCAAGAATAATGTTCCCTCTAGTAGCTGATCATCAGAGTAAGGGGCAGGAGAATTCAACTGCTGGATTTTGGAATGGAATGTTAGGTGGAGGATCCTGGTAAAGTATTACGGGAACGATAATGTGCAGAAATCTCACTTTCAAATGTATTTTTTTCCTTTTTGGGGGTGTCTTTGTTCTTTTTTTTTTCACATGCTTTGGTTACTATAATTTGTTTGGTGATGTTTAGAACTAAGTACTAACATAGAAGAGAGCTAGTTCTGGTTCTCTTGTTCTTAATTTGCTCTACGATTACTTTGAGATTACGGAAGGTAGCTTGATTAAAGTCAGCTTCTAGGGTTTCTGTCGTACTAGTAGTACTACTATATATGATCATATAACTAGCTTAATCACCACCTATTTATTAGCTATATTGTGTTTTAGATGAACTTTAATTTGCCAACAAAGACCTTTTCTGTAAGTTGTTTACTTTTATTTCTTCTGTTTTCTTTTACCCTAATTAACTGTACAAAGAGATTATTGTTTAATTATAACAGATATATAGCTTGCTGGAAGTAGCTTATGACATGGCCTGGTCTTCCTTCTTTTTGGTATCCAGTTCTTGATAATCACTTTAGAACTTCATTGAAAATTTAACTAAAAATTTTGGCGAAGAAAGGCAAAATAGATTTGAAACAGAAACAAGATGATATATTCTTGTGTGAATAATTTGGTTAATCATGTTTATACTTCATGACAATTGACATTGAGATCTTCATTACACGATTAATGCAACTTACAACCATTGTAATTGACTTTTAATGATCTACTTAATTAATAGTGTAAAAAAATCTTTTCACATTTAGTATATATATAAGAAAGCTGAAACTGTATTGTATTCAAGGAGTGTTAATTTTCACAATGGATCGACGCAATCATATCTTTTTATTTTTAGTGGTTGGAGTACAAAATATCATTTGTTCCTGCTGTCATGAGGGCATGCTATAATGAGTTAAACTTTACATACTAACGTTTTAAACAATTTACACTAAAGATCAAGGAAGTTTAATTATCGGTTCTGACATATTATAGCTTATCTTATGTTCTAGGTTATACATATATATTAGATAAAAGTTTTTTGAACTTAATTATTTATCAATTTGGTACACAAGTACCTATTTTTAAGCACTTCAAAACGTTGCAAAGTTATATATGCAGGAATTTTCAGACATAGTATGATGCATGTATAGGGTTTGGGTGGTGTCATGTCCTGCAGTATATATACATTAGGAGCCATTTTTTCTTCTTCTTTTAAACAAACTTTAGTAGGGGTGAGACGTAAATAGGAGAAAAGGCAAACCAAGTGAAAAGTTCTTTCGTGAGATTTGAATCATACACGGTACAATATGGTGCTAGCGACGTTGCAATATTAGTTAAGGGGGTGTCTGGTGTTTGATACGCAAATTAAAGAAAATATATTCTCAAGAGTATTTATAAATTATAATTTAGATACAATAAACATGAAGTATAAACTTTCGAGTCAACAACCTTCCGAGCCCATAAATTTCATAAACTTCTGAACCGCTAAACTTTCGAACCCGTAAACTCTATAATTTCTAAACCCGCAAAATTTCAAACACATAAATCTCCGAACTCATAACCTTGGAACTCGTAAAATTTTGAACCAGTAAACTAAAAAATAAAAAAATCAAAACTGAAAATATAAAAAAAAATTACTTTTTTTGTGGGGTGTGGGTGGGGTGGGTAGTGCTGAAAAACAAAAAACAGAAAACAGAAATTTGAAAGTACAAAAAAAAAGTAAAATTTTTTTTTTGCAGGGTGGGGGTAGGGNGCATACTCATATTACTCCCTGCACCCCTATGTGCAGATACAGGTGCTGGTACCGAGCGTTAGTCATCTATTTGTGTGCAGAGTCGGAGTCGGGATATAGAGGTTGTTCAGCATCCACAGCATCTCTATTTCCCTTTCTTATTTTGTACTTAGTTCTTCGTTCCGAGATTTTGTATTATGACAGTAGAATTTTTGGTATCATTCTTAGATGCTCATGACATGTTAGCTCCGGATCTTGGGGATGGTTGTAGACTGTTTAGCTATGTTGTTTTGCTTAACAGATTCAGTAATTTATATACATTTATGAAATGTTGTAAATGTGCTGGAAATTTTGAAAAGAAAATGTAAATATGTGATTGTTGGCTAGCCTAGTCCCACGATAGGCGTCATCACGGCCGGTTTAGGGTTTGGGGTCGTGACAGGGTGAGGGGTGGGGTGGGGATGGTGTGGATGTTTCTAGAAAACGAAAAAATAGAAAAACTGAATATACAAAAAAAAATTGTGCGGAGGAGGGGGGAAGGGGGGGGTTAGATGTGAGGGTAGGTGGAGTTTTTGGAAAATGTTTTCCTAATTTATTCTAGGAAAGTCATTTTCCTACAATTTCAAGAAAATGTGATATCTAGAAAAATATTTTTCAAACTATTTTATGCAACCAAACAGTAAAAAATGAGAAATATTTTCCGTGGTACCAAACACACCCTAAAGTTACAACTCTAAATTGCAAGGATATGTAAAGGGCGACCATCTTACCAATAGTAGTTTGAAACAATATATACAAGTAGATCGACTATTATTGAAAGACGATGAAAACAATTGATGTGCGTTAGTCTAACATTGATTTAATAATAGTATTTGACAACGCCACTAAGCAAATTGTAATTTTCAAACAAAAAGGAACCTACCTGCTGCCACAACCAATACCTAATCCTTTTTTTTTTTAAGAAAAAAAAATTAATCACCTTTTCTTTCAGTTCCTAACATACCCGACTATTGTAGGAGCGACTGTTTAAAATGATTTAATTATACATATTGATAGTATGCAAAATTTTATAGTATTAGTGCACGACATATTACGTTTTTTAAGTTATTATTTCAAGCCAAAAAAAAGGTTATTATATCACGTTTACAGAATAAATTACTTGTAGCTTGTCTTTTACATAAGCTGATAGTATAAAAAAGTTTTACGCTATTAATATGTAAGAATTTGAATTGATTATGAAATATTTGAAGATAGATCGAAATTCCATTTTTTTTAGTTTGGGTTGAGATATTCCGTTGTATTAGGCTAAACCCATTTTACTTTATGGGACGCATGTGACCAATTCAACAAGCCAACAGACTAAGGGTGTGTTGGGTATAACAGAAAATATTTTTCAAGAAAATATTTTCTTGAAATATAAGTAGTAATATTATTCACTTTTCGGTGTTCGGTACGCAAATTAAGGAAAATAACTTCTCAAGAGTATTCATAAATAATTTAGATACAATAAACATGAAACCATAAACTTTCGAACCAACAAACTTCCGAACCCAAAAATTTCATAAACTTTCGAACCGCTAAACTTTCGAAACCACGAAATTTCGAACCCGTAAACTTCCAAACACATAAACCTCCGAACTCATAATTGTAAAATTTCGAACCTGTAAACAAAAAGATGAAAAAACTAAAACTGAAAATATAAAAAAAATCTGTGGGTGGAGGGGTGGGGGGCAGTGGGATAGGGTATGGGTGGTGCAGAAAAATGAAAAAAGCAGAAATTTGAAAATTACAAAAAAAAAAAGTAAAGAATTTTATTTTTTTGTGCGGGATAGAGGTGCAGAAAAACGAAAAAACTAAAAGTTCAAAAAAATTTGGAGAGAGTGGGTGGGGTTAGGTGGGCGGGTGTAGGGTGGGTTGGTGGGCTGGGGGAGGTTGAGAAGGGATTTTGGAAAATATTTTCCTTTCTCCTAATAAGGAAAATGCTTTCTAAAACATTTAAGCCAACCAAATATGAAAAAATTAGAAAATATTTTCCTTCGTACCAAACACACCCTAACACGAGGTAAGTTTTCCAAGGATTTGCTAATACAATTAAATTCATATATATAGTGTTGGAGTTCATTTTCAAATGCTGCATTCATACAAGAATAGAGAAATGAACATGATTCTTGTTCCGAAATGAGAGCAATTGTCAATTGTCATGGTGTCATAAGGTCATTAGTTTCCCACCATAAACTCAAAAAAGATATTAAAATGGTAGTATAGTTTACACTTTACACGGTACATCAAACATTATAGTAACATGGATTGAACTAATTATAGTATTCTCATGTAACATTACAAGGTAAAATTACACTGTACAGAAAACTTGTTACATTTATTGCTTCAGTTTCTAGAGTACTTGTAAAAAACATTAGCACTAAAGAAGCAAAGTACTCTTTCTTGTCCTGACTTCTATACAGAGACGACCTTTGCGCAGAACAGCAGGAAGATGAGAAATCTTAGACTTGAAAACACAAACTGAAAACAAAAAAGAACCATTCACTGATCCCCATTAATTCCGAAGATTCGGACCTTGTGCATATTGGGGAACTTGGCAATAACCAGCACCATCACAGCAATGGTATTGAAGAAGAGCATTGGATGTTGGTAATCAGTTGTATGTGAGGCTATCAAGTACCTGCCAGTAGAACAAGTTGGGTATGAAATTTCAGCGAATTGCAGAAAGCATCCCCCAAATTCTCACTTAACGTTAGCAATCTGCTGAAATACCAAAGACCAAGGTTTTGGGCTAAAATCGTCTTGTGCGTGGCATGTAGGTTTCTTAGATGGGAAAAGAAGTAACTTTGACATTTTTGCTCATATATACACAAAAATAGCTTTTGTTCAAACTGCGTTTCTCTACTGCTATATGCTTGGCATGCTATATTGCATACCCATGGGGTCGGCACCTCGTATTCCACATGCCTCGGATGCGATGGCAAATCTCTAATATCAGGATCAATATATAAATATTATACATACAAACCCACACACATATACATATATGATCAGGAAAAATAATATCTGTTATACAGAACATATTTGAGAAAATTTGATTGCTCATTCTGCAGGTTTTTCATTGCAATGATCTAAAAGAATTAATACGTAAATCTAAGTTTATTAAGAGAGATTTGTTTCAATGCTTTCTTCTTCTCCTTTTCTAGTCTTTTTTTTTTTTCTTTCTACACTTGCTTTCTCTAAAAAAGTAGAGCCCTTTGTTTGAGACTCCAATTGAGTTACTTTTCTTCTCTAATTTTAGTTTCTTTTCCCCCACATCTTTAAAAATTTAAAGATTTTTTTTGAAAGGTGATGTATGTGCCAACTTGTGTGCACCTTGACTAAATCCACCTGGAATCTGCTACCTCCCATAGCACAAGTGTCCATTAACTCTGTCCACCAAGGCTTAAGACAAATGAGAAGAAATAACCTAGAGTTATTCGTCTCCAATGAGATTTGAACATGGGACCTAAGAACCTTACATTTTTAAAAATTGTCACGCTCTTAATGGACACACATGGAGACACATTATAAATCTTTGAAGGATTTGGGAAAATATTAAACGTCCAACACTTCAATAGAAGACCCAAACCTGTGTATTGGGAACACAATTTAAATTACTAATTATTTTATTCTGGATTAATTGAATGATTGTCATTGTTTGGACAACATAGAATCATAAGGTTCATTTTATGGAACTAGATACTACCTGCTTTGACATAATTTTCACTCGACAAAATAAGAAACCATGTCTCTAGATTTCTAAATACTGATAGAAAGATGAAATCAAGTTCTACCTACACTTTATATAAACAGTAGGAAGAACAATTTTGATCATGAATTGTAACAAGCCTAAAATGACTAAATATGTATCAAGCAGTAGAAGTGAGAAGATAAAATGTGGTAGGGGCCTAGAACAACCATTATCTCAGCAGCATCCCCCCCCCCCCCCCCCCCCCCCCTCCTCTCTTACTTCCTTCCTTCTTTTGGGGTAAATCATGATGATAATAGCATTTCCAAACCAGATTGTGAATGTCAACAAAAAAGAAACATGAACTTACAGCACCACAGGCACCACAGTTAAGAATTTCCTGTTACGAGTGAGCTGTTTCCCATTGTCTATTTGCTCCCACCAGGTCAATTGATTGTACATTCCCTGGTCATCAGCAAAAGGGGTTCCTTTCTTCCAATGAAAGAAGTGATATGTAACCTGCATGTTGAAGCATCCTCAGTCACATGAAGATATCATTTGCTTAATTTTGATAAATCACGTGAAGATGCTATAATAAATCAATTAACCTCATATAAACATTTGCCAAAATAAAAATGAAGATGCAGTTCACCAGAGACCAAATTAAAGGAAAAACATTAGGAAAGTTGAATTTTAGAAGCATACCCAATTCAGCGATTCTATCTATTGGAAGGGACAAAGTCAAAGACTTTTTTCTGTTAAATCTTTGCTACACTTGGTTGAACAGAGGAGGCAATAACTTTCAAGCATGGTTGTCGAAATATATGGAAATCAAAAGCACCTTACAAAGTAGCATGCCTGTCTAACCCAGTCCAATCTCCAAAGAAGAGTTTTGCAATGTGTAACAGATGCTACCTTTGCAACATGGTAGAAGAGAATGGAAATTTTTGCACTGCTGGATTGCTAAACAACTACGGGATTTGCCCGTTAGCATGTTTATATTGAGATGGCTCATGCCAAACCCTCTGAAGGATCTATTGCTTGGTTGGGGAGTCAAAGGAAGAAAAAAGTCTCTGAAGGAAATCTGGAAAACTATCCCAGGTTTTATATGTTGGGTACTCTGGAAAGAAAGGAACTTTAGGTGTTTTGAGGGCAAAGCAATCACTGTGCGGGAGATGAACTATAGATGCTTGCGTATGCTAGCCTTTTGGTGCAATTATCAGGTCGTATATGAAATAGACAGGATGATAGATTTCATTAGCTCGTTTCAGGAGTAGGATCTTTGGTATAGAGGCGATTCCCTTCTTTTCTTTTTGTGCGTTGGGCACAGCCCACTCTTGTACATATCAATCACCTTCTTGGTGTCTGGTTTTTTATTAATAATGTCTCGTGTTTACAGATATAAAGAAAAAGGTCAGTCATCTCATATCTTTGAAGAGTCTTAGCATAGTCTTTTAGTACTCTACATTCTTTTCCTTTCAGATTTTTTTTTTCTTTAATTTCCAGATACAGTGATTCTTCATAATTTCTGCATCTTGCAAAAGTTCAAGAAAAAGACACTCTTAGCTTCTTACGTTTTTGGTAATTTGGATTCATTTTATAACAGTTTTTAACATTACTTGCTGGAAGTGTTTGTGTGATTAATTGGTTATAAATCAAAATAGATCTTTCTCAGTTGCTATGCCTCCTCTTAATAAGGTTGAACTTAACTCTTTTTCTCAATTCTAATGCAGTCAATGGGATTTAGTTTATTTAAAAAAGAAGGACCCAGATAAAGAACGTGCAACTTTCATTAATGCAGACTGTATGACCCAAAGGAGAAGTTGGTGAAACTAAATCTATATCTTATCTTCATCTAGTTTTCCGCAAATATCAGGATCAGACTTTCATAAAACACGATAATTTATGCTGCAAACAGATTTTACCCAAGTACAGACTGAGTGCAACTGCAACCAACCTCAAGTATTACAAATTATAAAAGATAAAGATAAGAATAATGCAAGATCATCAATAACTAAATTAGAAATACTGAATTAGACCAAATCCAAGACAAATAAGTTCCTAAGGAAACCCTACCGTAACTCAAGTATATTTCCCCAACATTTTACAAGCAGCTCAAGAAAGAGGACCAAATCCAATGCCAATGCAGTTTGATAGCTCCCAAAAAGCCTGAGACTTCAAATCTAAAACTAACATGCTCATCCTCATCAATCCATTTGTGATTACTATTAACTGAAATCTTTAGGACGCTAAGAGATAGGTACAAACCCTTCAATGTCATCGGAAGGAATATAATTGGTGATTCTCCAAATAGGTTCTGATATTTTGATCTAAATTGGCTTCAATAATATATATTAATAACTTGAAGGTTTTGCTAACTCTTTTTTTTCTTAAACATAGGAAGAGAAGATAATTGAAGATTTTTGATAACTCCAAAGTGCCTCCGTATAAGCATCGTCTGACCCTCTGGTTACTGTCGAGGGGAAGCCATGCTTGGATGAGGCAACGCGGGTATGAGAGACTCTTTTAATTTGTGGAGGCAAGCCCGGGAATGGGGCAGGGGAAGGGAAACCTCAATGAGGCAGAACCAAGTCTAGAGAAAATCTCATTGAATCAACAGGAAAGTTGCTGCAGATTACTGAGATGCATATATTACATATGTGAGTGTATGCAGTGTTTATTCATTTTTATGGGAAGGGCCAGTATGGATGAGCATAGATGTTAACCAATATTGAGTTGGAACAAAAGCAAAAGTGAAGTTAATGAGAAGTGGTCTGATACTTAGGAAGTTAGAGAAAACAGGACATAGGTGAGGAGAAGTAGTCCAGCTAGTTGATTTTCTATTGTTTACCCCTCTATCCCAAAGCAATCCGAAAGTAATCCTATTACACTTCTTGGATAGTGCAAATGCATGAGAAAATCCTCATACTGCAGTAATTTGTGTACATCTTAATAAAACCAAAAAAGTGATAATGGACCCACTTTAAGAGGTCGTGGGTTCCGCATATGTGTTATTAGGATTATTTAACTAGAAGACTTCTGTGAGGGTGTTTGTCTCACTACTAACATTACGATAGTTTTGACTCGAAAAAAAGGTGTTGTGCGAGCAAGTGGAGATGGAATGAGTGCCAATGTGCTACATATCCTGGGTACTCATTGTTTACAAAACAAAGCTATATGTGATTCCTACTTGCAAAAAAAAGCTATGATTTGGCACCCTTTAAGTTGTTATAAAGATCACTTAAAGGAAGCATATCGATTTCTTCTAGGTAGTCACGGTAACAGTATTCCAAGGTCAAATAACCTTGTAAGCAAGATCTGCAGCTAATCATGCTATATTTAAAGTTCAAACCCTGATTATATCTATATCGGCCATGGCAATGGCCACGTTGGAAAAGCAAGATGTGCATCTGCAGCTTAATTTGTCAACAACAACAACATACACAGTGGAGTCCCACAAGTGGGGCCTGGGGAGGATAGTGTGTACGCAGACCTTACCCCTACCCTTAGGAGGTAGAGAGGTTGTTTCCGGTAGACCCTCGGCTGCAGCTTACTTTGTCAAATTGCAATTAACAGCAGACAGCCAACAACAAGAAGTCACTAAAGCTGTTAACAAGCTAGGGCATTCCCAGGGCACAAACTGGCAGGAAAAATTAAGACTGTCAAGAATCTCACAATTATATGAACTACTTGAGTTTTTCTACGCTAGTCGTGCATATTATATTAACTGCCTGAGTTTTGGGATGTGTCTATGTCCTCGAAGTAACACGTTTACGAGATGCAACTTTATCGACATGGACCATCCATCAGTAGCACTACAACTTAAAACTAGATGTCGTCCCAAGGAACAAAGCATGAATGCATACAGTTTGATCGTGAATATTTGTGACCAATCAATGGTTTCATATGTTGCTTCAGCAAGCGGCCTTTCGCTCAATAATTAACATCAAAGGCTACTTTATCACGCTTACTGTGCGACTTTGACAAGGGGAAGATGTAAGAAATTTTCTTTCAACGTCTAAGAATGTATGAGAAACCTAAATGTGGATTTTGGTCATTCCAAGACGTTGACTGTATACTTTTCCTATTCAACTTGATACTAGCAGTACAAACTAGAAACAAGAAAGGCATAGATAAAAAAGAATGCAAATGATTTACACACTAAGAAAGCAAAAACCGCAAAGACCCTAAATCTTTACCTCCTGTGAAATTCCGAACTAACTTAAAAGCAAATTCAAGCCCACTCATTCTCTTTAGAAAGAAATCAAGAGAAATTTATAAATTGGATCATTGACAACAGATCTTCATTCCACCATTGAGTACACCCTTTACTTCAACTATATTATGCTTATTTTGCTTCCTTTGGTAAACCTTTTCTTCAAGAGAGAATCCTTAATTCACCAAGAACTTGAAAACCTTGCAGTCTAGCTCACAAATTCCGAATTGGAAACAATTTGGGCCAATCTTAAACAGTGCAATTTTTCCAAAAACAATCCAAATTCTCAGGCTCGGACCAAAAACTCTAGAGAAAAATGAACAGATGCATATAAATCAAAACTGTAACATGGGTGAATTTGAGATCAATCAATTTCACCAAGAAATCACTATCAAATCTTTATCATAAAGGAATCACAAACTCTTACTCCTACAACACAAGGAAAAAGAACCTAAATGAAAAACAGAGACGCGTGTAATCGAAACCACTCGATTTTCAATCTAAATTCTGAAAGACAGATCAAATCTTTAAACCCAAATGAAAGACATAATAAGTGGAAGCAGGTAGGTTAAAAGAGAGAACATACAAGAAAGTGACCGAGATTGACGACGGTCCAAGCGACGCCAGGAGAGCAGCCAAAAAGGGAAAGAACAAGAAGCCATGAGAAGAAGAGGATGAGTATATAGGTGGTCCATACTCCTGGGTACATGAACCAGTCTGTATTTCTGTTCAGATCCGCCGGAGGCACTGCTTTTACATACAAATTTGCCATTTCCCTATTTTCTTCAGCTCAATCCTAACACTAATTCTATCAAAACTAATAAATCTATCAAATCCAAACCAGTTTTGCTTCTTCTTCTTTGCTCCTATTGGAACGACTATTAGTTTGGAAGCAGTGGACTAGTTCATAATTATCCACTCTCATACCACTAATAATATCTTTCTAATTTATCAAGGTTCTTTTTTTTTTTTTTTAATTAACAAATTAAGTTACATACAATTTTTTCTAACAGATATAATGATTGATTTTCTTTTAAGTTGAAAAATAAGTTAATCAAACTTGATTGAATGGCAATTGATCTCACATTTTCTTTGTTGTATTTTATTATAGAAAAAGATATTTAAAACTATAAGGAAAATAAATAGTTAGGATTAAATTACAAAGGCGGTTTACATAACTAAACCCGCTAATATAAGTGCCAAGTATGTCCTGTTCGTTTTCCTTAATTAAAGTCATTGTAAATTTGGATAATTGGAAAACAATAATGCTCAAACTAGAAATTACAGTGAAAAGTGAAATTAAAAACATGCACGTCTGTTTTCAATTCTGAACAATATAAAATTTTCTAATAAAATATTATTGATTACACATACGACGACGATAGAAATCTAATTTCCTTAAAAACTCTCTTAACACATGATCCTAAAATCATTTTCAGCAGTCATCAACACCTTCTTAAGTAATCAAATACTAATTATATGTTTGTGAAATTAATTTAAAACTCTGATTTAAATCAAGAAAAAGAAATCTAAACATTCTAGAAATTAGAACAGAATAAATTGACTATACTCTTTTCGGGCTGACACTAAAGCACAACCATCACATATTGAAAATGCGATGTCCAAAGAACTCGTAAATTGGTTATTCATGCATCAGGCATGGTAATATAATAAGATTATACGTCTCAAATAACTAAGTGTTCTTTCATCACACTTTCACAAGTCCAACTTGTGAGTAGCAGATTTAATTGATTACTATTTCTTACACTGGATCGACGGAAGTCGTGCATAGTATGGGTTAAATTATGAGGGATACACATGTAGAAATTTATTGTTTTAAACTCGAACTATATATATAAATAATATAAAATATTTAAAACACAAACCTATAATAATATATTTCATCACTTACTTTGAACCCACAAAATTTAAATCGTAAATTCACCTTTTAGATATATATAGCAAAACTAGACTGCATGACTCTATATGTTAATCTGACACAGAAATGTTCTTTTTAGAGTGTTGCTTTTTTCATTTTGTTTCTGTCAATAAAGGAGTAGGAAAATACAAGCTATGATGACCTGCTACTAATTCCTTAACATGGAAGGAATAAAATCACCTTAAGTAGCATATGAGGGTTGGCTGAGTTGGTTGGGCGAGTTGTTTCTCACATGGAAGATCTGAGATCGATTTTCCTTACCAGCAACCTTCTTAGTCAGAACTCGTCGCATCGGACGTGTCTAATGCGATTTGCAACTCTTGTATGGTTTACGAGCTATTGCATAGTGAATAGGTGATACGAGATGGGCTAAGTAGCCAAAATAAAGGGGAAATGGAAAGAAAGGCAATGAAACAGTAAATGCAAGAAAGAGAGAAAGAAATGCGAGCTAATTTAGGGCAACAAAATAAGAGTTTGTATATTCATACTGAAGAAAGAGGAAGCTATTACAATATGTAGGATTGCAGACCTAGATTACTTAGTTGGTAATGTACAATCTCCGCCATTTCTAACTAACTAGGTTGGACCTAATGCGTATAGGACACCCAAATGTGTAAATAATATAAATATACCTTAAAAGTAAAAGGGACTAAACTGACTAACTTGTAAACTTATTCCTAACCATCTCCTCAACTAATTTAACGGCTACGTACACCTGCATAAACACAAGGTACCGTTGCCTGAAGCTCTTCTCTGTTAGATTCGTATTATATCCCCCTCGTTAAAATCTTCCTCGCCCTCAAGGAAGGAATGAAGGAAACCTGATTTTGGGGGATTGGTAATCCTCCCAAGTGGCTTGATCTGGAGTTGCCTTATCCCATTGAACCAACACCTGTGCAATAGCCTTGTTCTCTTTCTGTATCATTCTTCTATCGAGTATTTGCTAAGGTTGAGGACAATATGGGCTGCATATATCAATTACTGATGGATGGGAAATGGTGTCAGGTATTTTATAGCAGGGGTTGAGCTGAGATACATTAAATATATGATGTATTAGGAGCTGGGGAGGCATGGATATCTTATATGCTACATTACCAATATTTTGCAAGATCTGGTAAGACCCATAGTATTTTGCTGAGAGTTTGGAAAAATGAGTTCCTGAGAGTCTCACTGGCCTATAAGGCTATATCTTGAGGTAAACCTAGTCCCCTTATTTAAATTGCCTATATCTTCTATGCTTATTATCTTGATCATTCATTCTCTGTTGTTCCCTCTGCAAGTGATACTGCAACAGTTGGTACTTGAATTCCCTTGTTAACAGGCTTTTGTCTACCTCCTCCATAGCCGAGTCACATGCCATGTAAGGTAAGTGAAGTGGCGGTGGTTGGCCATAAAGGGCCTCATAAGGGGTGGTTTGAATTGAGGAATGAAATGTGGTGTTATACCATCACCCAACTCCTGCTAAGTAAGAAAATCAATCCTTTTGAGAGTCAAATCAAAAACACCAAAGGTAGGTCTCCAGACATCTGTTAACAACTTATGTCTGTCCGTCAGACTGTGGATGGTATACTGTATAAGTGCTAATTGTGACACCACTAATAGAGAACAACTCATGCTATAATTTACTAGTGAATATAGGATCTCTATCACTCACTATGTTCTCTGGCATGCCATGCAGCCTGAACACATCTTCCATAAAGAACTTTGCAATGTCAGTGGCAGTGTAAGGGTGAGCCACACCTATGAAGTGAGCATACTTGATTAACCTGTCTACCACCACCCATATCAATGTCTTTCCCTTAGCTTTTGGAAACCCTTCAATAAAATCCATGTTGATACTGCTCCAGGCCAGTGAGGGGAGCTTGAGTGGTTGCAACAATCTTGGATAGGGCACTGTCTCATACTTGTGCCTTTGACATATGTCACTATTACACCCCATATTTTTGTACATGAGAGTCCGTCGTAAGTCAATTGATTTAATATCATAAATGAGATACTTTAAAAGTACATAACGTAAGTTAATCATGTTAAATTAGAGGTTACAAATATTTAAGATCATTGACTTCAAGTACCAAGAGGGTTGGAAGGCTTAGAAGCTAAACCAATTGAAGGAAATAAGTTTCGCTGAAAGTCGACACATCTGGAATGTTATAACATGAACTTTTGGGGTAGACTAAAGTTCTTAAAATGATAAGGAGGTTATGTTATGAGTTATTTTATTCTTATTATAGTCGTGTATTACGTTTTGAAGTCAAGCAAGTTGTGGAACAAAAGTCGACAAAAGTTGTCGCAACTTACGTTCATAATTTACTTAAACTTTAGGTCAAATGTTACTAAGCTTTTCTCCCAATTTACTTGGAATTATGGGGTGATCTACCCACCAAATTTAATATCTATGAGTCTAGTTTCCAATTCATTAAACCGTTTATCTATACGATCTCGGAGTATAGAGATATTTATATTTTCGCGAGATTGCGCCAAGCAGCTCTCCATGGGGCCCACATAGGCGGTTTAAGACATATGGATATATACAAGATGTCTCAAACCTGTTTTTAGTCATTCTTTTTAAGTATATTCAGATATTAGAACCCTAAAAACATTCTCTCAAGTTTCACTCATGATGCAAGAACCAAACAAAGGATAAACAACAAAAATCAAGTGGCGGAAATCTCGTCGCGCTAGTAAGTTTCTTGTTCTTCTTCTTGTTGCTGATTTTTGGGTGGTTCCAGCTCGTGTGGCAGGTTGTTTTAAGTGGTTTAAGTTCTGTTAAATACTCTCCCATGGTTTTAATATCAACCCTAGGTTATTTCAAGTCTTGCAAATGGATTACACCATATTTCAACATCAAAAGTTAGTTCTAGTGAAGAACAACACCTCTTTGAGGTTGTGTGGTCATTGAGGATAGTTGTGAGCTGTGTTTGGCTAAAATTTGAATTTTTTTCTACTGTATAAGGTGATTATAACAACTAATAATTGTGCTTAAGCTTGCTTGTATGTTGGTTAATTTGTTTTGATGATAAACTACATGATACTACTTGGATTAGATTAAATGGTGTTGTATTGCCATTGAGGGCTGTTGTAAGCTAAATATAACTTGGATTTTGAATTAAAGTTACTTTAGGAGATATTTGTATTGTGTTATTTCATGTTCGTAAGGTTATCTTGATGTTGATTAAGTTAAATGGATGGACTAGCCATGAACTAGTGAATAAAGTTGCTAATCGAAGATAGTTGGAGTTGTGGATGGTTTCCTTTGTTATGAATATATGGTATAAGGATGGAATCATTGATGAAATACTTCATTATCATGTTAATTATTCTGTTAAGTTAATGTAAGAATTCTATAAGGGGTGACATGGGTTATACAGATTCCAATCGGAGCTTGCCGCTCGTCGTGAAGTACTTGTTGTTGTTATATGGTGTCTTGTTATTGATATTTATATGTTTCTGGATTTCTCTGGCTGTTGTTGTTGGTATATGGTATTGGAGGAGGCCCTAGTTACAGGGGAGATGCTGCCCGATGTAAACGAGTTATTAGCTTAAGTTACAGACTTAGCCTTTGCCCAACACTGATTTTGAATCTCCTTATGCTATGATAGATTGAGTTGACTTGTTTGAAGAGTTGCTTGGAAGGTATTAAGGACTCAATGGAGTTATGGTATGTTAAGGCAATTCCTTCTTTATTTTGGCATGATCTAAAGTGAAACGAACGTACACGATACGTTATTTCATAACGAATCTACTCCTAGCAACTAAGGTTGTCCATGTTGTTCTTTTCTTATAAAGTTATCCTAAGAAAGTATGTATGATCCTTGAATCCTAGTGAAGTTCATATTGATGGTATAATGTAAATAATATTAATCAAAGGTGCAATGACCTTACGTCACTCCGAAAGGTTTAGAACGTGATTCCATGAGTCCAACATGCATTATATATCAATCTAATTTACTCTACTGAGCCGCGCTATAGTCGGCCGGGTACGAAACCTATTGTGAAACCACTTATCACTTGGGTTTACCGAGCTCCACGTGGCCGGGAACGATTCTACCGAGCCTTATGATGGCCGGGTACATTTTTACCGAGTCCTCTTCGAGGCCGGGTACGATATGATGATGATGATGCCTGCAGAGGCGTATGTTTTTAAGAGATTATGTATATATATGTATCACGCATTTCATGTCACTATCTCTCAAAGACACTCAGATGCTACATGTTGTATCGCTTATATCTCTCTTTACATTGTTATTCTTATTTATGTTTTTCTGCCTTACATACTCAGTACTTTATTCGTACTGACGTCCCTTTTGCCCGGGGACACTGCGTTTCATGCTCGCAGGTCCCGATAGACAGGTTGACAGTCCTCCTAGTAGGCTATCATATCAGCTGAAGGTGTTGCTGTTCTCCACTTGCTCCGGAGTTTCCTATTTGGTCAGTATGATTGGGACATGTATTGATTGGTATGGCGGGGCCCTGTCCTGACCTATATGATATTTATATATTGACTGGTATGGTGGGGCCCTGCCCCGACCTATATGATATTTATGTACTCTTAGAGGCTTGTAGACAGATGTATGTATATGGATACTTGTATGGCCTTGTCGGCCTATGTTTGAGTGTACAAATGATCATGTCGGCCTTATAGACCCGTATGTCGCATGTATAAGTTTTTATATAATGTTGGGTCATCCTATGTCTAGTATGCACTTATATTTTATTCTGATTATCTCATGACGGCCCTTTTGGCCCATTTACCCATGATAGTACGATAAGAAAGATATGTTACGTTGGTACTCGGTTGAGTAAGGTACCCGGTGCCCGTCGTGGCCCTTCGGTTTGGGTCGTGACAGAAGTGGTATCAGAGCAGTTCTGTCTTAGGGAGTCTACAAGTCATGTCTATTAGAGTCTTGTTTATGGGTGTGTTGTGCACCAAACTTATAAGAAGGAGGCTACAGGGCATTTAGGACTGTCACTCTTTCTTCTTACTCTAAATCGTGTGGTAGAGCTCAGTTGTATGAAATCAAACTCCTAAATTCTATTATTCATAATACAATGATGCCTACATCTAGAAAGACAGTTGGTAAAAGATTGAATGTGGTTGTGGAAGAGTTGAGTCAGAGGAACTCAATTTTGCATCATGCTTATGATGAGTAAATATGAGGTCTTCAGCAGATCATGTTTGTACTAAGATGTGTAAGTTTCTTAATAAGGAGATCTAAAGCAAGAATATATATCTACCCATATGGTAAAAAAATAAATAAGAGAATCATAAGGTAGATACAAGTTTCAGCAAGTAAAAGAAGTAAGATGAAGAAGGGTACGAGGTACCTAGTTATTAAAGATTATCAGTATTTATAATTGAGGAGAAATATAAGCATTTTGAGTTACTTTCAACAGTAACAGAGATATCTACAATTGACCATACCCATCTCAATTATGCCTTATGAGAGCTAACAAATATAATTTAAGAGAAGGATATGATATCAAAATCTAGCTGGGGTTAGAGTAACCCAAAATTGTGGATGGATTATTATCATTATCTAACATTTTTGAAGGGTAGTGCAGGACATGGTAATACTTCTCATTGGGAGTTAGCCAGATGGTGCACTCTAGAATAATACAGTCAGATATGAATACTAGAGTGTTCAGAAAGTTCAGAAGATATGCACTGGAATCCTAGAAGGTATGAATATTTTACCTTAGGATGACTCCTATCCCTAGTAAAGAGAGAATGTTAGTCGACCCAAGAGCCAATGAGATGGTGCAAGGGGATCTAAAAGCGAAAGGCTGGTTTGTTGAAGTTTTTAGAATAAGGTAATAGACAGAGATATTAGCAGGAGAATAAGAAGAGAGTAAATGAAGCATTATGAGTAAGATGTGATAAATGAGTGATAACAGTAAATCAAAATATGACAGGATTCCAGAGTCTATAGTCAAGTAAAGGAAAAGACAAGAGGAGACATGCCTTGAGACAATAAAAGTATAAGCCCTAAAGTCATATCCTCATTTCGAGAAATCAGTTGCTGAGTCCAACGTGATTACCAGAAGGAAAAGTTAGACCCCCCAGTAATAGAAATTAGTATGGGATAGTAAATAAGAAAAAAAACCAAACATGAATTAGGGATCGAAGGAATTGGTGTTGGCATCATTTCAGAGATCATGTTTCGACAATAATAGAATGAACAATAGAAGAATAACCTTTAAAGGTCATTCACGAAGACGCGTCCCTAAAGCAAGCACTATGAGCAGAGTTAATCTTAAGGGACTAAATGTGCCAGTTACACCAGGTGTCACCCTTGTGCATAAGAAATTCAATTATTCCCGGTGTAGAAGGGTTACTGCAAGGCGAGTAATATTTTAGTGAAGATGTGAAAAAAATTCCAAAGATGAAGAGGTAAATATCGAATGGTAAAGGAAGAATGCAATAAAAAGGTGAAAGAAATGAGATTGCATTTATTCAGATCCTACAGATATAATATGACTCCAGAACATTATGCAAGCATGACGCCGGGGAGAATCAATAAAGGTTTCGCACTCGATGATATTGATAAATAAGTGGGAGTGGGCACTTGATACATAAGGATCCCGTACGAGAGGTAAGTTA
Organism: Nicotiana knightiana; assembly: GCA_005239525.1. Lineage (NCBI taxonomy): Eukaryota > Viridiplantae > Streptophyta > Magnoliopsida > Solanales > Solanaceae > Nicotiana > Nicotiana knightiana. The sequence goes on from ML437781.1 coordinate 116,286, forward strand.
AGACAAAAGACATAACCTAAGAGGAGTTACATAAAATACTTATATGAGAGTGGACCAACGGGTAGTCTGTAGTTGATTCAGGAAGAGCCTATATATGGCTAGATATGAGGATACAAACAAATCAGTAGATCATGCAAGATAAATGTAGTGAAACCCAGCATAGGAAATTCAGTCTCTCTCATACGACATCGTAATCCTCAAGAAATATTCAGATAGGAGTTGGGGTAGTAGAAGGTAAATTTGAGTGTTGCGAAAATAAAAGAGAGTGCCACTAGGGAGAGAACTGAAATTTCAATTCAGAAGCAACACTACGAGCACAAACACAAATATAATATGACTACAGAATATTATGCAAGCATGACACTGGGGAGAATCAACAAGGGTTTCGCACTCGATGATATTGATAAATAAGTGGGAATGGGCACTTGATACATAAGGATCCCGGCGAGAGGTAAGTTAAGACAAAGGACATAACCCAAGAGGCGTTACATAAAATACATATATGAGAGTGGACCAACGGGTAGTCTATAGTTGATTCAGGAAGAGCCTAGTTATGGCTAGATAGGAGGATACATACAAATCAGTAGATAATACAAGATAAACATAGTGAAACCTAGCATAGAAAATTCAGTCTCTCAGATACAACATCGTAATCCTCGAGAAATATTCAGATAGGAGTTGGGGTAGTAGAAGGTAAATATAAGTGTTACGAAAATAAAAGAGAGCGCCACTAAGGAGACAACTGAAATTTCAATTCAGAAGCAACACTACTAGCACAAGGGCGCGGAGTTAAGTAACTAAGGATAATGATAGCGAGTAAGAACATCAGAAATACCGTGGGGTATACAATGTAATAAGCTCGCACCTTTACAAGAGTCAGAGGGTCTTCCTTAAGCACTGCAACGAAAGACTAGCTGAGGAAATTAGGAAGAAGGCTTCAACATAAGCATAGTGACCTAAAGAAGAAATGGTCTTGTAACAAAAGTCTCACTATTATATTGTATGCACTCCATAAGAAAATGACACCTATCGTGGCTAATTAATGGGAAGGAAAAAAAAATCAAGAGTTGATAATTGAGATCATATGAGTTACAGGGAACTCCAGTATTCGTGGGCACTAAGATAAGCCAAGTATCCATGCAGCAAGTGGCAGAACGACCAGGAAAAGTAATTTCTTACATTTAAAGACAACTGAGAAGGCATGAAAGGCAATCTATGGTGCTAGCATGTTAAAAGGAAGGTTGCGAGTAGTATAAATAGATATGCATAGGTCGCAAGCCAAAGTATGGTAGAGAAACAAGGTTTTAGCTAGATGTGAGTAAGGATAAGAAAAGGTGAGTGAGAAGGTGATGACAATAGGTAAGTCCTCGGGATTAAACCCATCACAACAAGAGAGTTGATGGTTTCCATAAAGTTATAAAAATCTCAATATAGCATGAGTGAACTCAAATGAGTTTAAAACTAGGAGCATCTAGAAGAGATGTAATGCTAACCTGGTAGTTAAGTAAGGGTGTAATTGTGATAAATGATAAGAGGATGACGTTTAGGCCTTTGTTTGAGTAATTATTTTGAGAACAGGGATTTCATGAACTGCACGGGATTAGAATACCCCCCGTAAGATGAATCACATTATGATGCTATGAAATACGGTTATTGAAGTATAGTATCTTCCCTAGGTGGATCAAGAAAATCACTTCAAATATTCCCCGATGTGACGTAAGCCCTAGTGACAATTTATTACATGAGAGGATTCAAGTTACCGGTAGTAGATTATGGATCAACATTAAGGTGAATCAACAATGGATGGATAAAAGTTCCAAAGTATGAGATGAGATTAGGCTGTCATTCGTAAGATGAACAATAATGAGGAAGCATTAAAGGACTTAGATTTATATATATAGGATAAGCAGCGACAGCGTAACCTATAGATGGGTTACATATCTCGGTAATAATAAACTGAAGTAAGTGTTATGGTATAGTGTGACCCACCAAGATATAGTAAAGCCATAAGGATAGATAACCGACACTATGAAACAAGATATATCAATAGTCGTAAGTTCGACAAAGTACCGAGTGAAAAACTTCAGTACACCTATAGATGCCCAGAGGGATAGCTTGTCGAGTTCTGTATATGTTGGCCTGGAGATTGGCTAAAATCTGGAGGAAAAAAGGAGAAAAGAGTCGCATAGGCGCACATACAAGGTCAAAGTTGTACAGGCTGCATGAAATAAGGTAGAAACTGTCACGACCCAAACCGATGGGCCGCGACGGGCACCCGATACCTTACTCGACCGAGTACCAACGTAACGTATCTTTCTTATGACATTATCATATACACGTGACATACGTGCCTAATAGGCAAACATAATTATTTACAAACTCAAAACATAGGACGACAAGGCCGTACAATCTTTCACATATACGACATATGTCTACAAGCCTCTAAGAGTACATAAATGTGATAAAGGTCGGGATAGAGTCCCGCCATACCCAACAATACCCGTCTAAATCATACTAACCAAACAAGCGACTCCGAAGCAAATGGAGCGCACTAACATCTTCCGCTGAGCTGATAGCCTATTGGAGGGCTATCGACTTGTCTATCGGGACCTACGGGCAAGAAACGCAGCGTCCCCAGGCAAAAGGGACGTCAGTACGAATAATGTACCGAGTATGTAAGGCACATAAATAAGTACATAAGAGACATGGAAGAAATACAGAGAACATGACTCAACCTGTAAGCCTGAGTAGCTTTGTAAATCATAAATTACTTTTAGCATCATGCATATGCATATGAATGTCATGTCGTGCATAGGTACATGTTTCATAACATCATCAACCTCTGAGTGCATCCCGTCATATCATATTGGCCACTGTGGGCAAAATTATCATCGTATACCAGCTGATCAGGTGGTGGTGCGTATATAACACCATAACCTTTCCCATATCCCATATACATATATATACATACATATATACGCGTATATAACGCCGTTTGAATATACATACATATATACGCGTATATAACGCCGTTTGAACCATATTTCAGCCACTGTGGGCAACATCATCATCATATACCAGCTGATCAGGTGGTGGTGCGTATATAACGCCGTAACCTTTTCCCATATCCCATATACATATATTTACATATATACGCGTATATAACGCCATCTGGTCATGGGTCAATGTGCATATGTAAATGCATGAAATGCATATGAAATACGTCAATAAAATCTCTCGGTACGTCACAAGGCCATTATCCCTCTGATTAATATCATGAAATAAACTTTACCAACATACGTATTTTCAAGACCCATGAACAAAAGATAATAATAATTCACATGGGGAATCATGAATATAGACACCCCTAGTATTTCTATGAATAGAGTAATTTATGGAAACCATGAGTTTGCTCGTTTCTTCCGTATAATTTGGACCATGCCAAAAGAAAGAAAGGATAGTCTTAACATACCTGAGCCGGTTCTCCGGAAAATCCCTCTAACACACGACAATCGCGATAAAACACGTGACGGCAAGACCAGAGTAGGAAAAATCCGTATGATATTCTTGAGAAAGATTGCACCGTACTTCCTTAAAATTGTTAAATCCCGTTGCTATAACATTACGAAATCTCGTTTGAGTGAAAATTGAAGTAACTCAAGTTGAAATTTGATCTTGCTGAAGCCTCTCTCTTTAATTTAGATGTAATACATCTTCATATATGAATTGGAGAAGGATTTTAAGTCTTGGTGGTGCGGGCCCCACCTTTCAAGACTTGGTGTCACATATCTCCCTTACATGTGCCACCTTTCAATCTAAAAAGAGTCAAATTTGGTGATTGTGTTGGCTGCCACGTTAAGGATTTCTTGGTCTTATCCAAGGTCCTAATTAATCATCCACTAATTACTAATTAACTTGTTAATTTCCCATTAACCAATTATCCACATAATTAAGAATTATCTCAAACACTTAAAATACTACTCACTTTTAACACACTTTATATACCTTACTATCATGGCCATGTGGTACCTGGTATGATACTATTTCATAAATACCGGGTATTTTAGCTCGGGCCGTATTTTATCCCAAAATGCAAAACTTTGACGAAACTCATTTTTTTCGATTTGATTACCCTCTCACCTTTACGAATTTACTTATACCTTGTTTGAAATAGCATAATACTTATAATCCCAAAATAAATCTCATTCCATAGCTTACATCGATTAACTTACGATGAAACTTTAACGTACAAAAGAAATATGGGATGTAACATCTCATTTCCGAGCTTCATCAATTTATTTATGGCGTACTTCCACGTACGAAAATATGGGGTGTAACATTATTCCCCCCTTTGGAACATTCGTCCTCGAATGTTGACTGATGCACTTATCATTTTCATGACTTATGTTTTTCCGAATACTTCAGTATTCTCCTTGCCATTAGGCAACTGTTCTGTGAATAAATCCAAAGGCCAAGGCATTCCCCCCTTTTGGCCTCTTTCTCATACCATGACTTGTAGTTGGAATCCTTCCAATATCGTAACTGTTTCTACCTTTTATCATGTAGCATGTACGACTCTGACCTTGTAAGTGCGCCTATGCGACTCTTCTCCCCTTTTTTCCTCCAGCTTTTAGCCCATCTCTAGGCCTCACTTGTAAATATATACAGAGCTTGACAAGATGTCCCTCTAGGCATCTATAGGGATACTGAAGTTCTTTGCTTGGTACTTTGTTGAACTTACGAATATTGCTATATCTTGTTTCATAGACCCGGTTATCTGTTCGCACAATTTTACTGCATCTAGGTAAGTCATACTATACCATAACTCTTACTTCGATTTATCTTTACCGAGGTCGGCTACCAAACTCCTGGTTACTTTCGGTTCTTATCCTTAAGAGTGATGGCCTAATCTCATTTCATTCTTTGTAACTTTTATCCATACCTTGTTGATTCACCTCAATATTGATCTACGATCTACCACTTATAACTTGAGCTCTTATGTAACACGGCCGTTAGGGCTCACGTCTTATCGGGGAACATCTGAAATGATTAGAATGATCCACCTGGACCGATACCATACTTCCATAACCGTATTTCATAGTATCCCGATGTGATTGACCTTACGTGGGTATTTTAATCCCGTACAATTTGTGAAATCCTCTTCAAGTCATTACTCAATCGAAGGCCCAAACATCATCCTTTATCCATCACAGTTACACCCTCATTCTACTGCCAGGGCAGAATTCCATTTCTTCTAAATGTCATTAGTCTTAGACTCTTTTGAGTTCATTTATGCTATACTGAGCTTTGTATAACTTAGAGAAACCATCAGCTCTTCTTGTTTTCATGGGCGTAATCCTGAGGACTTATCCATTCTCGTCACTTTCTCACTCGCCCTTTCTTATCCTTACTTCTGTCTTCCTAATACCTTGTCGCTTTACCATACTTTAGTTTGCCACTTGCACATATCCATTTATACTACTCACAACCTCCCTTCAACTTTCTTGCACCATAGATTTCCTTACAAACTCTTCTTTACTCTTTTAATTTAGACCTCTCGATACCTAGAACCCATAGGCTAGAAAATATGCGACTAACGATGCCGCTATCATTCTTGGATACTGAATCCCAGTACTTCTAGCCTTTTGTCCGAAGTATGGACAATTCACAACCTTCTTTATTTGAGTATCGCGTACATTGTTCACCTTTACCTTACTTACCTTAAAATCTCACATCGCATCTTGTATCTCTTTCATGACCTTCCTTCCATACAAGTATAATTCACATCCATAACTTGAAGCTTTATTATCATACTTGCACCTCAGGTGTATACATAATCCGGTGAGATCTTCCTATTGACTCCTTATGAGGCTGGTATTCTTCTGATGCTTTTATAGAATATGGCTACTGTACTATCTCTCTTGTACCTATGATATTTAAGAGTGATTCTGTAATGTTCTCGGTCATGAGGTCTATAATCTTCTGGGTCCAATAATCAGACTCCTAACTTACTTCGTTGATGTAACTCTTTAGTTTCCTCCTCCTTCTGATCAGCCTTTATGTAGGCTTACGCTATCTCTTGATTTGCTGCTTATGACATTAGTTATTACTTTAGCCTTTCACGCTCTCTGGAATATCCGTGATACAATCTTCAACAATTCAATCCTTTGTTTATAACCTGACCTCAATTCTCTCTTTTAACTTATACCGGAGTCTTCTACGGCTGTATGAATGTCTATATATATGCTGCATGGATAATACTCTAAAATCTTAAGTGTGTTCATAACGTAACTGATGATGGATCATTGATCGAATAGTTCCTTCTCAACTTTCTTTAAACGTAATCTATTACTTTTCCTGGTCTTCTGCCTCCTTGTTGCGTGCATACTTAGCTTATCTTAGTTCCCACGCATGCCGAAATTTTTGCGCATTTCACATGATCTCGAATCCTACTTTTGCTTTTACGTCCCTTTTATTAGCCACGGTAGGTGCCACTCTTATGGAGTGAATACAATGTTGTTGTGAGACTGTTGTTACAAGACCATTTCCTCTTTAGGTCACTACGCTTAGGCTGAAACCTTTTTCCTTATTCCCTCATTTAGTTTTCTTTTTTAGTACTTAGGGAGGACCCTCTGACTCTTGTAAAGCTGTGAGCTTATTACATCGTATACTCGACGGACCTTTTTATGTCCTTCCTCGCCTATAATTTTCCGTAGTTACTTACCTTCACACCCTTATGCTTGTAGGGCTTCTTTTGAACAGATATTTTGACTGTCTTCCCAATGTCACTCTATTTTATTTACGTAACATTCATATGGTACCTTTAACTACCGCAATTCCTATATAAATATACCTCAAGGATCACGATGTCATAATTGCGAGGCTGAATTCACTATACTGGGTTTTACTATGTTTATCTTGCACGATCTATTGACTTATCTGTATCTTCTTTTCTAGCCATAACTAGGTTCTTCCGGAATCAACTGCTAACTGTTTGTTGGCCCATTCTCATATCAATATTCTACATAAACTTTCTTGGGTTATTTCCTTTGTCTTAAATTACCTCTCGCATTGGCTCTTTTTTTTCAATAACATCCTGGGCCAGAACCCTTACTTCCTCTCCTTGACGCTGTGTTTGCATAATATTCTGGAATCATAGCATATTTGTGGGATTTGGATAAGTGAAATCTCATTCCTTTTTCATTTTTATCGCATTCTTCCTTTACCAATCCATACTCACTAGAACCACTTAATTCTGACTTAATGCCACATCACTCCATATTTCCTCCTTTACGGGAGTACTAAGAGTTGGAGCCACGAGGATCTACCTATAAATGTTTTACTTATTTATCTTTGGCTTCTTTTTACATCATCGATGAATCTTACTCGCCTTGCGAAAATTCTTCTGTACCAAGGATAACAAAATTCCTTAATCACGTGGGTGACACCTAGTGTAACTGGCACATATAGTCCCTTAAGCTTAACTTTGCTCACAATGCTTGCTTTAGGGAAACGTCTTCTTGAGTGACCTTTCTCTAAATTTCATATGGATCTTCTTCTGTTGTCCATTCTATTATCGCTAGAACGCAAATATGAAATTCTCATGATGTCGACCATTATTAAATCACCCAGTCCTTAATTCATGTTTAATTTATCTTGTTCACCACCCCATACTGATTTCTATTATTCAGGGTTTTTAACTTTTCCTTCAGGTAGTCGCACTGGAGTCACGAACTTGTTTCTGAAATGAGGATATGACTTTATGGACTATACTCTTTTGTTGTCTCAAAGCCTATCACCTCTTGTCTTTTCCTTTACTTGACTATAGATTTTGTAATACTGTCATCTTTTTGATCTACCGTTGTCATCCACGTATCATATCATACTTATAATGCATCATTAACTCTTTTCTTATTTCCTGCTAACATTTATGCTTACCACTTTATTCTGAAAACTCGAACAAGACATTCTTTTACTTTCAGCTTCCCTTTGCTCCATCCAATTGCTTTTCAAGTTGCTTACCGTTCTTGCTTTACTAGGGACACGAGCCACACTAAGGTAGTATATATCCCCTTAAGGCTTATAGTGCATATCTTTGTAGTACTTATATCTAGCTGCACTATTTTAGAGTGTACCGTCTGGGTGTCTCATAAAGAGATCTATTAGAACATTTGCAATATCCTTCGGAAATGTGAACTGACGCAAACAATTCATCCATCATATCTTCTTGTACTACTTCTGTTAACCCCCATAGGGCATATCTGGAATGGGTGCGACCAATTATATATACCTCTATTACTATTGAATATAACTCAAAAAGCTTATGTTTCTCTGCCTCAATTATAAACGCTGTTAACCTTCATTAACTGGGTACCTCGTACCCTTTTTATCCTTGCTTCTTTTACTTACTGAAACTTGTACTTACCTTCTTAATATAGGCGTTCTTGCCTTAAGGCTTCTTATCAGGAATCTTACACCTTTCATTACACCCATGATCTGCTAAAAACCTCACATTTACTTATCGTAGGCATCATACAAAAATTCAATTCCTCTGACTCAGCTTTTTCTCAACTATCTCTCTTTCCAACCTTCTTTCCGGATATAGGTATCGTCTTATTACGAATAGAATAGAATTTCGAAATTTGAATTCTTATAAGTGAGCTCTACCACACGATCTAGAGTAAGAAGAAAGAGTGACAATCCTAAATGCCCTGTAGCCTCCTGCTTATAAGTGTGGTGCACGACACACCCATAAACAAGACTCTACTAGACACGGCTTGTAGACTCCCTAGGACAAAACTGCTCTGATACCACTTTTGTCACGACCCAAACCGATGGGCCGCGACGGGCACCCGATACCTTACTCGACCGAGTACCAACGTAACGTATCTTTCTTATTACATTATCATATACACGTGACATACGGGCCTAATAGGCCAACATAATCATTTACAAACTCAAAACATAGGCCGACAAGGCCGTACAATCTTTCACGTATACGACATATGTCTACAAGCCTCTAAGAGTACATAAATGTCATAAAGGTCGGGATAGAGTCCCGCCATACCAAACAATACCCGTCTAAATCATACTAACCAAACAAGCGACTCCGAAGCAAATGGAGCGCACCAACATCTTCCGCTGAGCTGATAGCCTACTTGGAGGGCTCTCGACCTGTCTATCGGGATCTGCGAGCATGAAACGCAACGTCTCCAGGCAAAAGGGACGTCAGTACGAATAATGTACCGAGTATGTAAGGAACATAAATAAGCACATAAGAGACATGGAAGAAATACAGAGCACATGACTCAACCTGTAAGCCTGAATAACTTTGTAAATCATAAATTACTTTTAGCGTCATGCATATGCATATGAATGTCATGTCGTGCATAGGTACATATTTCATAACATCATCAGCCTCTGAGGGCATCCCATCATATCATATCAGCACTGTGGGCAAAATCATCATCGTATACCAGCTGATCAAGTGATGGTGCGTATATAATGTCATAACCTTTCCCATATATATATATACAACGTATATAATGCCGTTTGAATATACATACATATATACGCGTATATAACGCCGTTTGAACCATATTTCAGCCACTGTGGGCAACATCATCATCATATACTAGCTAATCAGGTGGTGGTGCGTATATAACGCCATAACCTTTTCCCATATCCCATATACATATATTTACATATATACGCGTATATAACACCATCTGGTCATGGGTCAATGTGCATATGTAAATGTATGAAATGCATATGAAATACGTCAATAAAATCTCTCGGTATGTCATAAGGCCATTATGCCTCTGATTAACATTATGAAATAAACTTTACCAACATACGTATTTTCGAGACCCATGAACAGAAGATAATAGTAACTCACATGGGGAATCAAGAATATAGACACCCCTAGTATTTCTATGAATAGAGTAATTTATGGAAATCATGAGTTTGCTCGTTTCTTCCGTATAATTTTGACCATTGCAAAAGAAAGAAAGGTGGCCTTAACATACCTGAGCCGGTTCTCCGGACAATCCCTCTAACACACGATAATCGCGACAAAACATGTGACAGCAAGACCGGAGTAGGAAAAATCCGTATGATATTCTTGAGAAAGATTGCACCGTACTTCCTTAAAACTTTTAAATCTCGTTGCTATAACATTACAGAATCTCGTTTGAGTGAAAAATTGAAGTAACTCACGTTGAAATTTGATCTTGCTGAAGCCTCTCTCTTTAAATTTGATGTAATACATATTCATTTATGAATTGGAGAAGGATTTTAAGTCTTGGTGGTGTGGGCCCCACCTTTCAAGACTTGGTGTCACATATCTCCCTTAAATGTGCCACCTTTCAATCTTTTTTAAGAGTCAAATTTGGTGATTATGTTGGCTTCCACGTTAAGGATTTCTTGGTATTATCCAAGGTCCTAATTAATCATCCACTAATTACTAATTAACTTGTTAATTTCCCCATTAACCAATTATCCACATAATTAAGAATTATCTCAAACACTTAAAATACTCACTTTTAACACACTTTATATACCTTACTATCATGGCCATGTGGTACCTTGTATGGTACTAGTCCATAAATACCGGGTAATTTAGCTCGGGCCGTATTTTATCCCAAAATACAAAACTTCGACGAAACTCATTTTTTCAATTTGATTACCCTCTCACCTTCACGAATTTACTTATACCTTATTTGAAATAGCATAATACTTATAATCCCAAAATAAATCTCATTCCATAGCTTACGTTGATTAACTTACGACGAAACTTTAACGTACAAAAGAAATGCGGGATGTAACATCTCTTTTCCGAGCTTTCATCAATTTATTTATGGCGTACTTCTACGCGCAAAAATATGGTGTGTAACAGAAATAGTTACGAGATTGGAAGAATTTCGACCACAAGTCGTGGTGTGAGGAAGAGGCCTAAACGATGGAATGCCCTAACCTTTGAATTTATTTACCGAACAACTCCCGATATGAAAAATCCAATATTAAAGTATTCGTAAAAGCTATTGTTTAAGACAGAGATAAGTGAATCAGTCAACATTCGAGGACGAATGTTCCAAAGGAGGGAATGATGTTACACCCCATATTTTTGTACGTGAGAGTACGTCATATGTCAATTGATTTAAGCTCATAAATGAGATAATTTTAAAGTACATAAAGTAAGTTAATCGTATTAACTTGGAGGTTACAAATATTTAAGATCATTGACTGCAAGTACCAAGAGGGTTGGAAGACTTAGAAGCTAAACCAATATAAGGAAATAAGTTTCGCCTAAAGTCGACACATCTGGAATGTTATAACATGAACTTTTGGGGTAGACTAGAGTTATTAACATGATAAGGAGGTTATGTTATGAGTTATTTTAGTCTTATGATAGTCGTGTGTTATGTTTTGAAGTCAAGCAAGTTTTGGAACAAAAGTCGACAAAAGTTATCGCAACTTACGTTCATAATTTTACTTAAACTTTTGGTCAAATGTTACTAAGTTTTTCTCCCAATTTACTTGGAATATGGGGTGATATACCCACCAAATTTAATATCTATGAGTATAGTTTCCAATGCATTAAACCATTTATCGATACGATTTCAGAGTATAGAGATATTTGTTTTTTTGCGAGATTGCGCCAAACAGCTCTCTATGGGGCCACATAGGCGATTTAAGACATATGGATATATATAAGATTGCTCAACCCCGGTTTTAGTCATTATTTTTCAGTATATTCAGAAATTATAACCCTAAAAATATTCTCTCAAGTTTCTCTCATGATGAAAGAACCAAAAAAAGGGTAAACAACACAAATCAAGTGTCAGGAATCCCGTCGCACTAGTAAGTTTCTTGTTCTTCTTCTTGTTGCTGATTTTCGGGTGGTTCCAGATCGTGTGGGAAGTTGTTTAAGGGGTTTAAGTTCTGTGAAATACTCTCCCATGGTTTTAGTATCAACCCTAGGTTATTTCAAGTCTTGCAAATGGGTTACACCATATTTCAACATCGAAAGTTAGTTCTAGTGAAGAACAACACCTCTTTGAGGTTGTGTGGTCATTGAGGATAGTTGTGGGCTGTGTTTGGATGAAATTTAAAGTTTTTGCTACTGGATAAGGTGAGTATAACAACCTACTAATTTTTCTTAATCTTTCTTGTATGTTGGTTAAGTTGTTTGGATGATAAACTACAAGATACTACTTGGATTAGATTAAATGGTGTTGTATTGCCATTTGTAAGCTAAATATAACTTGGATTTTGACTTGGAGTTACTTTAGGAGATATTTTTATGGTGTTCTTTCATGTTCGTAAGGTTATCTTGATGTTGATTAAGTTAAATAGATGGACTAGACATGAACTAGTGAATAAAGTTGCTAATCGAAGATAGTTGGAGTTGTGGATGGTTTCTTTTGTTATGAATATATGGTATAAGGATGGAATAATTGATGAAATACTTTATTATCATGTTAATGATTCTGTTAAGTTAATGTAAGTATTCTATAAGGGGTGATATGGGTTATATGGATTTCAGTCGGAGCTTGCCGCTCGTCATGAAGTAGTTGTGACTTGTTGTTGTTATATGGAGTCTTGTTATTGATATTTATATGTTGCTGGATTTCTCTGGCTGTTGTTGTTGGTATATGGTATTGGAGGAGGCCTTAGTTACAGAGGAGATGCTTCCCAAATTTACATAAACGAGCTATTAGTTTAAGTTACAGACTTAGCCTTTGCTCAACACTGATTTTGAATCTCCTTATGCTATAATATATTAAGTTGACTTGTTTAAAGAGTTTCTTGGAAGGTATTAAGAACTCAATGGAGATAAGGTATGTTAAGGTACTTCCTTATTTATTTTGGCATGATCTAAAGTGAAACGAACGTACACGATACGCTATTTCGTAACAAATCTACTCCTAGCAACTAAGGTTGTCCATGTTGTTATTTTATTATAAAGTTATCCTAAGAAAATATATGATCCTTGAATCCTAGTGAAGTTCCTATTGATGGTATGATGTCCATAATGTTAATCGAAGGTGCAATGACCTTACATCACTCCGAAAGGTTTAGAACATGATTCCATGAGTCCAGCATGCATTATATATCTATCTACTTCACTATACCGAGCCGCGCTATAGTCGGTCGGGTACGACACCTATTGTGCAACCACTGATCAATTGGGTTTACCAAGATCCACGTGGCTGGGTACGATTCTACCGAGCCTTATGACGGTCAGGTACGTTTTTACCGAGTCCTCTGCAGGGCCGGGTACGATATGATGATGATGATGCCCATATAGGCGTATGTTTTTAAAAGATTATGTATATATATATGTATCAAACATTTCATGTCACTATTTCTCAGAGGCACTCAGAAGCTACAGGTTGTATCTCCTATATCTCTTTTTATATTGTTGTTCTTATTTATGCTTTTCTGCCTTACATACTCAGTACTTTATTCGTACTGACGTCCCTTTTTCATGGGGACACTGTGTTTTATGCCTGAAGGTCCCGATTGACAGGTTGACAGTCCTCCTAGTAGGCTATCAGCTCAGCGGAAGGTGTTGCTGCACTCCACTTGCTCCAGAGTTTCCTATTTGGTCAGTATGATTAGGACATGTATTGACTGGTATGGCAGGGCCATGTCCTCACCTATATAAAATTTATGTACTCTTAGAGGCTTGTAGATAGATGTCTGTATATGGATACTTGTATGAACTTGTCGGCCTATGTTTGAGTGTACACATGATCATGTCATCCTTATAGGCATTGTGTTGCATGTATAAGTTTTTATATAATGTTGGGTCATCATATGTCTAGTATGAACTTATATTTTATTCTGATTATCTCATGACGGCCCATTTACCCATGATAGTACGATAAGAAAGATATGTTATGTTGGTACACGGTTGAGTAAGTGTCACGACCCAAAATCCAACACAGGTCGTGATGGCGCCCAATACCGGAGTCAGGCAAGCCAACAGTTGTTTACTAGTGAGATTGTCCTTTTTTTTTTGACATACCAACCCCACATATTTCCAAAATTTTAAGCTTAGATCATTTAAATAAAAGCGGATGCATTAACCAACTTAAGTAAATACAGCCACAATGATCATGAATCAATATATACAGTCCCAAAATATAGAGTCTACTATGTGTGTGACAGGAACTAGTGTCAAAAGTCAACATGCGAACTAGTAGAATAGACAAAAGATGATACAAACTGTACTGCTGTCTGAAAGAAGTAGACATAAATAAACAAAAGATAACTCCATAGTACTGGTGAGAATATCCAAAGGAGACAAATCACCGTGGAGTCAGGTCCAGAATATACGTCAAGCTCCGGTTGGATAACCAGAAGCACCAGCCTCAGAACCTGTACAATTAAGTACAGAAGTGCAGCATGAGTACATAAATATATATGTACCTAGTGAGTATCCTGCCTAACCTCGAAGAGGTAGTGACGAGAGGTCGACATGACACTCACTAAGGTCTAACAATATAATTTAACGGAATATAATAGAAACGGTAGGCATGTAAGGATAGCGAAGCAACAAATATATATGTAAGGTACTGAAACCCAAGAAAGGTACTGGGAATAAATAAAACAATTACCACTTCACTTTCCCCCAAATATCTGTCAAATCAATGTCTATGAATTTAGTAACAATTAAATCATACGCATGCATGATAGGGACAACCGGCCGGAGTCATAAGATAGTCATGTCCGTGCACTGCCGAGGATCGAACGGTCCGTACCAAAAGTGCACCTCTCCACAAAGTACCCACATCTATGCAGTGCCGAGGATCGAACAACCCGTACCAAAAGTGCATCTCTCAATCCTCTCTATGCACTTCCGAGGATCGAACAGCTCGTACCAAAAGTGCATCTCTCAATCAGCTGTGGCGTACGACCCGTTCCCATAAGAGTGGGGGAAATCACACTCCGCTCGCGGAATATAAATTGCGAAGCGGTCACATGCACACACATTATTCCTTTTAAACACACATTATTCCTTTTAAAAGAAAAATACTTTTCATTGAACAATTTGTTTCAAGTTTTTCTCAAATTCCATAACTTCAGGGAAATAAGCAACATGTAACGTTAATTCATTAAGCATACAGTTCATATCAAGTAAAACACAAGGCATGATGTGGGCCTAACTACCCGGACATAATAGTAATAGTCGCTACATACGGACTCTCGTCACTGTGTACATACGTAGCCCCCACAAATTATCACATATAGCATTTAAATCACCTAAGGGGACATTTCCCCCTTGCAAGGTTAGAAAGGAGACTCACCTTGCGTTGAATTTACTCCTCGGATTGAGAAAATGCCCGAAACTCCGAACTCTACACCCGAGGACTCGAAACTAGCCAAATGTTATACAAATACATTAATTTATATTCAAAGTATGGAATTCTACTATTACTTAGCCAAATTCACCATTCTTGAAGAAAGTCTAAAATCCGACCCTGGGCCCGCATGCTCGGATTCCAATAATTCTCGAAGGAAACACTCACCCAAAGCCTAAGGATCATTAATATATGATTTTTACTTGATTTCATAGCAAATTCACGGGTAAATTCTCAAATTATCAAAAGCCCTAGGTTACTACCCAATTCTTGATTTTTCACTAATTTAGGTAGTTAATTAAGCTAGTAATTCATGCATGAAGCTAATTAGAGTAGAATTTACTTACCTTCAATAACCAGGTTGTTTGCCCCTCTAAAATGGTGGAAATCGTCCCAAGGAAGAAGAAGAAGATAAGGAAAATGAATTAAATCCCGTGTAAAAAAACACATTGTCTGAACAGTGTTTTCGCCCCTGCGGCTCGAGGACCGCACCTGCGAGCAAAGGATCGCACCTACGGCAATGGACTAGGAAGCCTGGGCCCGTACCTGCGGAGTGGAGACCGCACCTGCAGAATTTTATCCGCACTTGTGAGAATTAGCCTGACCACTGGGGGTTGCACCTGCGAGGCTGGGATCGCAGGAGAGGTCCCGCACCTGCGACTGGTCAACCGCACCTGCGGTCACACCAGAACAGGTGCACCAACAACTCTTTCAGCTGGTTTTCGGCCTCGTGTGGTGTCCGGGAGACACCTGGGCCCACCCGAGCCCCCGTCCAAATATAACAACAAGTCCTAAATCATAATATGAACTCGCTCGAGCCTTCGAAACACCCAAAACAATGCTAAAACTGAAAATCACACCTCAAACCCCCAATAACCAAACTTAGGAACTTTAAGTTTTCTAGACTTCGCTAACAACGTGCCGAACCGACCTATAATACTCAGAATGACACCAAATTTTGCAGGCAAGTCATAAATGACATAACGAAACTATTCCTGGTCTCGGAATTCCGTTCGGACCTCGATAACACAAAAAAAATCCCAAACCACAATAAGAACTTAAGGAGCTTCTTATTTCAATATTAGGCGCCGAAACGCTCCCGGGTCATCAGAAACCCATTCCGAACATACGCCCAGGTCCGAAATCATCACACGAAGATACCGGAACCGACGAAACTTGATTCCGAGGTCGTTTACCTAAAATGTTGACCGAAGTCAAACTTGGCTTTAAAGGCCAACCTTAAGGAACCAAATGTTCCTATAGCACTCTAAACACCTCCGAATCCCGGACCACCAGTCCTCGCAAGTCATAAATCATAATAAGCTGCTATGGGAAGTTTTATTTAGGGGAATGGAGTCCGATAACGTAAAACAATCGGTCGGGTCGTTACAGTAAGGTACCGGGTGCCCGTCGTTGCTCTTCGGTTTGGGTCGTGATAGTCACATTCCTTGACATATGTCTGAACATCTTCCTTCATTCCTGTCACGCCCCGAACCTGGGGAGGCGTGGCTGGCACCCAGTGCCGTGCTGGCCCGAGCGAACCACTCTGTAACTCATAATCTTTCGACCAAAACTTGAACATACATAGTTCGAGTTAGATGGACTCATTCCTTTTGTACCTATCATGGGCCAACATGGCCACAACTCGTAATGCATAACTATAAGTGGGAAACATTGTATCAATAAACTATCGTTCTTAAAACATGAATACATATGGGCCGGCAAGGCCTCTGACATACTGTACAAAATGAACTTTTGTCTACCAAGCCTCTAAGATTATTTGATATAAAATGGGACAGGGTACCGGCCTACCCATAAGTCTTTTAGAAGAACTCTAACATGATGACTCATAGACTCGACTGCACTCCGAATGAGGTGGAGTCTTACCGATCCTTTGCTGAATGCCAATCTCGTTTACTATGAGGGCTCAACAACTGTTTATCTATACCTGCAGGCATGAATGCAGCGTCCCCAACAAAAGGACATCAGTAAGAATAATGTACTGAGTATGTAAGGCAATATACTGAAAGCTGAATCGAACTGAACTGATAATACAACAGCTGAAAACAACTGGAAGTCAAAGATAATCTGAAGATATGCTTACCTGCTGATACTGACTCAACTCTCTCAATATAGTAAGTAAAATAGTTGTCCGACCCTATAAGGCTCGGTATATATATATAACTGCTCTACCGTAGTAGGCTGGCTCATAGGCGCTCGGCCATACTAGGCTCTGTATCTCGACCAACTGGGCTAGCTCATAGGCGCTCGACCATAGTAAGCTCGGTATATAACTTACCATCTGATAAGAGGTTGCCCAATAGGGGCTTGCCTATCGATTATAGCTCGATGGTAATAAAAATACTATAATACTGTATATATAGACTTTCTGCTCTCTTGACTGGAAGAGGGAAATACTCATTTGAATATTGTACTTACAAGACTAGGAAAAATATATGTAAATTCCGGGACATGAATTCTTCTTTATACCTCGTTATCAAACTTGTGTAATTACGAGATCATGCCAAAATGAAGAAAGGGCTTAGCCTTAACATACCTAGAGTAGGAAAAAATTCGTATGATATTCTTGGAAAAGGTTGCACCGTACTCCTTTAGAACCACAAAATTTTACGTTGCTAAGGTGCTAATAATTCTCGTTGTTGGTTGAGGGCACGATTTGGGTACTGCTTTTAGATTACTGTTTAATCAAGATTGGGAATATGTTACAACAACCTAGGAACAAATTCATGGCTGACGACACACTCAAGATATGGTTTTGTGAATTACTGTTATCGAAAAGTGAAGGCATAGAGGAAGACATAATAAGAAAACTACTCAACTGAACCTATGAACCCTTACATTTAAAATTGTTGAAGAAATATGGAATCTCACGTTGCTCATCTTGCAGCCTTTGTTTGGATATAATGCACCTTCACTTTTGAATTGGAGAATGTTTCTTGGTCCTTGGTGGTGTCGTGTCACATTTGTTTCCTCAAAATGTGCCACCTTTCACTCCTTATTATGAGTCACTAAATGGAATATTGGGGGGGGGGGGGGGTGGCTTCCACGTTTTTAGGGGGTTAAGTTCTCCAAAATCTTTGACTATTCAAAGATTTTAATTGATCTTCCACAAAAAAAAAATTATTATTTATCCTAATTATTCACATAATTAAAAATTATCTCAAATTACTTAAAATTCTACTTATTTTTAATACACTTTATACACCGTACTATTACGGTCATGTGGTACCCTATAAAATAAATTCACACACTATTATTTTATTAAATATCCATGTACAAATACATATATTTTTTCAACTTCTAATTTTCCTAATCTCATATAAAGAGTAAAAATTTTCGTACGCTTAATTCTTAAAATGGTAAAAAGATAACCTTCTTTTCTTGTAAGAAAATAATTTATATTTTTACAATAAAGAAAATCTCATAAGCTTTCTCATATTATATATGTGTAAAATTTAAAGCATATTCAAAAGTAGTAATATTAATAACTATATAAAACCATAATTTTCAAACTTTTTACAAAAATATTCCACCCAAAATATCATATCAAATGTATTACGGGGTCTTATAGTCAGTTTCTGTACTCAAAGGTTGTATTAACTAGAAGACATGAAAGTAGAAGCTAAGAAAATCAATATACACATTTCCTTGAACTGTTTTATATCACTTCAAAGCTAAAATATCAGACAAGTAATATAACTTGGACGATACAGGATAAAGAAAAAGAACTTTTACTTGATGAGGTCCAAAAAATGTAAAGAACATTACCTTATAATGATTTAAACCAATTCTTTAAGAAAATAGATCACATACCGCCAAGAAGTTATTGAAGCACTAGGAATCGCAAATAAGTTATTTTGGTCACATTAAAGTCTAACATTGCAAAATTAATGGCCAATAAAATTTGAAATCCTAATTACATGAAAGGGCTTCCCTACAACTTGATTAATTCAAAATTACTCATCTATAGGTACACAAAAAAACCTTCAAACTCATATGGATTACTATGACTTATCCTAATATTAAAGTACGGGGTGTAACATCCTTCCCTCCTTTAGAAAAATTCGTCCTCGAATGTTAACTCTTAGATATTTACAAAATTTTCACTAGGGTCTCCTTTGTAAACTAAACTAAAACCCAAACTATATCTGAAGTCTCGACTATTCACAACCTTTTGTACTTGAGTATCTCGTATCTTCTTCACCTTTACTTTACTTACTTTTCAATCTCGCATCGTATCTTCTGTCGCTTTCATAACCTTCCTTCTACATATGCAGAAATTACATCTATGCCTTAAAGCTCTGCTGTGATAGCACCTCTGGTGCATACAAAATTCGGTGGAAGCCTTATACTGACTTCTTACGACTTAGCTCTATGGCATGACCTGGAAACAAAAGAAGAGTAACATTTCCTAAATGTCCTATAGCCTCTCAATTATAAATGTGGGGCGCAACATAGCCATAAATGAGACTCTACTAGGCACGGTTTTGTAGAATCCCTAGGACACGACTCGCTCTAATACCACTTTGTCACGCCCCGAACCTGAGGGAGGCATGGCTGGCACCCGGTGCCGTGCTGGCCCGAGCGAACCACTCTGTAACTCATAATTGTTCGACCAAAACTAGAACATACATAGCTCGAGTTAGCTGGAATCATTCATTTTATAACTATCATGGGCCAACATGGCCACAACTCATAATGCATTACTATAAGTGGGCAACACTGTATCAATAAGCTGTCGTTCTTTAAACATGAATACATATGGGCCGACAAGGCCTCTAACATATTGTACAAAATGAACCTTTGTCTACAAAGCCTCTAAGATTATTTGACATCAAATGGGACATGGTACTGTCCTACCCATAAGTCTTTTAGCAGAACTCTGACACGATGACTCATATACTCGGCTGCACTCCGAATGAGGCGGAGTCTTACCGATCCTTTGCTGAATGCCAATCTCGTCTACTATGAGGGATCGTCAAACTGTTTATCTATACCTGCAGGCATGAATGCAGCATCCCCAACAAAAGAATGTCAGTATGAATAATGTACTGAGTATGTAAGGTAATATACTGAAAGCTGAACTGAGTTGATAATATAACAACTGAAAACAACTAGAAGTTAAAGATAATCTGAAGATATGCTTACCTGCTGATACGAGCTCACCTCTCTCAATATAATAAGTAAAATAGTTTTCCGGCCCTATAAGGCTCAGTATATATATATAACTACTCTGCCGTAGTAGGCTTGCTCATAGGCGCTCGGCCATACTAGGCTCTGTATCTCGACCAACTGGCTTCCCTTATAGGCACTCGGCCACAGTAGGCTCAATATATAACTTACCATCTAATCAGGGGTTGCCCAATAGGGGCCTGCCCATCGATTATAGCTCGATGGTAATGAAAATACTGTAATACTGTATATATAGACTTTCTGCTCTCTTGACTGGAAGAAGGAAATACTCAATTGAATATATTGTACTTACAAGACTAGGAAAAATATACGTAAATTTCGGGACATAAATTTTTCTTTATACCTCGTTATCAAACTTGTGTAATTACAAGATCATGTCAAAATGTATAAAGTGCTTAACCTTAACATACCCAGAGTAGGGAAAATCCGTATGATATTCTTGGAAAAAATTGTACCGTACTCCTTTACAATCGCAAAATTTTACGTTGCTAAGGTGCTAATAATTCTCGCTGGTGGCTGAGGGAACGGTTAGGCTACTGCTTTGAGATTACTGTTTAATCAAGATTGGGACTATGTTACAACAACCTAGGAACAAATTCATGGCTGACGACACACTCAGGATATGGTTTTGTGAATTACTGTTATCGAAAAGTGAAGACACGTACGAAGACATAAATAAGAAAACTACTCAACTGAACCTATAAAATCTTACATTTAAAATTGTTGAAGAAATATGGAATCTCACATTGCTCATCTTACTGAAGCCTTTGTTTGGATATAATGCACCTTCACTTTTGAATTGGAGAATGTATCTTGGTCTTGGTGGTGTGGGACCCACCCTTTTAAGACTTGTGTCACATTTCCCCCCTCAAAATGTGCCACTTTTCACTCTTTATTAAGAGTCACTAAATGGAATATGGGGGGGTGGT
>ML437781.1:138304-149147 GCA_005239525.1 Nicotiana knightiana
GGGGGGGTGCCACGCTTTTAGGGGGTTAAGTCCTCCAATATCTTTGATTATTCAAAGATTTTAATTAATCTTCCACAAAAAAAATCATTAACTACACCAATTATCCACATAATTAAAAATTATCTCAAATTACTTAAAATTTC
Organism: Nicotiana knightiana; assembly: GCA_005239525.1. Lineage (NCBI taxonomy): Eukaryota > Viridiplantae > Streptophyta > Magnoliopsida > Solanales > Solanaceae > Nicotiana > Nicotiana knightiana. Next base: position 138,448 of record ML437781.1, read on the forward strand.
ACTTATTTTTAATACACTTTATACACCGTACTATTACGGTCATGTGGTACCCTGTAAAATAAATTTACACACTATTATTTCATTAAAACATCCATGTAAAAATAAATATATTTTCTCAACTTCTAATTTTTCTAATCTCATATAAAGAGTAAAAATTTTCATACGCTTAATTCTTAAAATGGTAAAAAGATAACCTTCTTTTCTTGTAAAAAAATAATTTCTGTTTTTACAATAAAGAAAATCTCATAAACTTTCTCATATTATATATGTGCAAAATTTAAAGCATATTCGAAAGTAGTAATATTAATAATTATATAAAGTCAGAATCTTTAAACTTTTTACAAAAATATTTCACTCAAAATATTATATCAAATGTATATGACGGTATCAAGATTGTTAAAATTACGGGGTCTTATAGTCACAATTTTTGTACTCAAAGGTTGTATCAACTAGTAGACATGGAAGTGGAAACTAAGAAAATCAATATAGACATTTCCTTGAACTGTTTTATATCACTTCAAAACTAAAATATCAGACACGTAATATAACTTGGACGATACAGGATAAAGAAACAAAACTTTTACTTGGTGAGGTCCAGAAAATGTAAAGAACATTACCTTATAATGATTTAAACCAATTCTTCAAGAAAATAGATAACATACCGCCAAGAAGTTATTGAAGCACTAGGAATCGCAAATAAGTTATTTTGGTCACATCAAAAGTCTAATATTGCAAAACTAATGGCCAATAAAATTTGAAATCATAAATGACATGAAAGGGCTTCTGTACAACTTGATTAATTCAAGATTACTCATCAATAGGTACACCAAAATAACCTTCAAGCTCATATGGATTACTACGACTTATCCTAATATTAAAGTACGGGGTGTAACAATTCCTCTCCAATAGAAGAGAGAAACTATCTTTCTGTAAGTGTGATCTATGCCAGAATGCCCTCTAGTAGGTGAGTCATGCCATAGTTTCATGATATCCTTTCTCAATTGTTCATTAGGATCTATCACTAACTTCCCATTTCTTCTTAACTGGTTCTGCACAAAAGTGTACACTTTAGATTCTACTCCTTCCTTCTTATGATGTTCAATAAGGGCCATAAACTCAGCATCCAACTCCCAACTCTTCATAATCTGGCTTAACAAGTCAGTCTTAATGGTAGAGAGAGTTAAAGCTATTCCCAATGGGAATCTAGATAGGGCATCTGTCACTTTATTCTCCTTTCCCTTTTTGTACTCAATGATAAAATCATATTGCATGAGCTTGGTTATCCATTTCAGTTGAGACCCTATGTGCAACTTTTGTTCAAGAAGGAATTTCAGTGCCTTTTGGTCTGTCTTCACTATAAAGGGTACCCCGGTTAAGTATTGTGACCATTTGTTCACTGCTATGACTAAGGCTAATAACCCATTGTCATATACTGACAAGGTTTGGTGTTGTGGGGATAAGAGTTTGCTCAAGTAAGCTATTGGTTGACCTTTCTGCATCAGCATAACCCCTATTCCTAAGCTACAAACATTTATCTGTCACACCCCAAACCTGGGGAGGCGTGGCTGCACCCGGTGCCGTACTGGCCTGAGCGAACCACTCTTTATTTTTTTAACTATCATGGGCCAACATAGACGCAACTCATAATGTATAACTATAAGTGGGAAAATGTTGTATCAATTAACCATCGTTCTTAAAACATGAATACATATGGGCCGTCAAAGCCTCTGACATACTGTACAAAATGAACCTCTATCTACAAATCCTCTAAGAGTATTAGATATCAAACAGTACAGGGCACCGGCCTACCCATAAGTCTGTAGCAAAACTTTGATACGATGACTCATAGACTCGACTGCACTCCGAATAAGGTGGAGTCTCACTGATCCTTTGCTGAATGCTAACCTTGTCTACTATAAGGGCTTGTCAAACTAATTATCTATACCTGCAGGCATGAATGCATCGTCCCCAACAAAAGGACGTCAGTACGAATAATGTACCGAGTATGTAAGGCAGAACTGAAACATAACAATAAGTCAACATTAATTAAAGACATATAAGAATCAACCTGAATCTATGAAGTGCCACCGTATATGCATACTTATTATACTTATATATATAATGCTTCTCTCAGTGACTATTATCCATATCTTATGATGTATGACTGCCCAACTGATCAGTGATAACTGCCCGACCGGCCGTAGCTCGGTGGTAAGTGCATAACTGCCCAACCGGTGGTAACTGCCCGACCAGCCGTAGCCCGGTGGTAAATGTATGACTGCCCGACCGGCCGTAGTATGGTAGCAAATGAATATGCATGACTGCCCAACCGGCCTTAGCACAATGGTAAATGAAGATGCATGACTGCCCAACCGGCCGTAACACAGTGGTAAATGCACGTATCACTATATTATAAACATTAACATCTCTATCATATACCTCAATAGGGACTTAGGGACATACTTAGACATGCTTGAATATCATTTTACACGAATGAATAACGTAGACATCCTTAACTGCTAAGAGTAGAACCACTTATGGAATAACATTACGTTTACATTTGTTACTTAGATCATGCCAAAAGAAGAAAGGATTAGCCTTAACATACCTGGACCGATTCTCTTGATAATTCCTCTAACACACATCTTTTGCGAAGAATACATAATGGTGGATCAAAGTAGGACAACATCCGTATGATATTCCTAAGAAAGATTGTATCGTGCTCTCTCCGAATTGTGTCTCACACTGCTGTAGCGTTATGAAATTCATATGAATAAATTTTTGAGAATTCCTCCGTTAGTAACTCTTAAATATCCACAACAATGATATAGGAAATAATTATGTAGGGAGATGTCTTTAAGACTCTTGGTTGTGGGTCCCACTTTAGGGGATGACTAAGCCAGTAAAAATCCTCCAAAATGTGCCAACTTACCATACAATTAAGAGTCACAAATTGGTTCTTTATCCAATTTCATGGGTTGCCACGTTGGAGCCTTTTTATGCTCATCCAAAGACCTTAGTTTATCCACAATTCCTTAATCAACTTGTTAATCTCCCATAAAAAAAATAATTAACCAATTACACACATAATTAAGAATTATCTCAATTTACTTATAATACTACTCACTTTTAACACACTTTATACACCTTACTATCATGGTCATGTGGTACTATATAAAATCAATACATACACTATTATTTCATTAAAACATCCATGTAAAAATACATATATTTTCTCAACTTCTAATTTTTCCTAAAGATTACAAATTTTCGTACGCTTAATTCTTAAAATGGTAAAAAGATAACCTTCTTTCTTGTGAAAAAAATAATTTCTATTTTTATAATAAAGAAAATCTCATAAACTTTCTCATATTATGTGTATAGTTTAAAGCATATTCGAAAATAGTAATATTAATAACTAATAAAATTATATATTTCAAACTTTTTATAAAAATGTTCCACTAAAAATACCATATCAAATGTATATAATGGTATCAAGGTTGTTAAACTTACGGGGTCTTACAATAACATAGTTATAAATCCTTTATAATGTCATGAATGGTCTTAATCCCTTCAAGCTCATATGGATTACTACGACTCATCCTAATATTAAAGTACGGGATGTAACACTATCCCCTCAACAAATGGTATATAGAAGTCAGGCAGGGTTAGGATTGGTGCAGAAGTTAAAGCCTTTTTCAAGTTGTTGAAGGCTTCAGTAGCTTTTGGAGACCATTTAAAGTTATCCTTTCTCAATAGGTCAGAAAGAGGCTTGCAAAGAACACCATACCCCTTAATGAGCCTTTTATAGTACCCTGCTAGCCCCAGAAATCCTCTTAGCTGTTTGAGATTAGCAGGTTCCGGGCACAGCTGGACAACTTCTATCTTTTTTGGATCAGTAGCTACTCCCTCTGTTGAAATATAGTGTCCCAGGTATTCAACTCTGGTGGCTGCAAACGTACACTTTTTTTCCTTAGAAAATAGCTGGTGTTGTATCAGTAGCTCAAAAGTGATTCTGAGGTGTTGCACATGCTCCTGCAGGTCCTTGCTTAATACTAGAATGTCATCGAAGAATACCAATATAAACCTCCGGAGATGTGGTTCACCAAACCTTGAAAGCTGGAGGGTGCATTAGTGAGGCCAAAGGGCATTACCAGATACTCATAATGCCTAGAATGAGTCTTAAAAGATGGTTTTTGGACAATCTGAGGGTGCCATCCTAATTCGGTGGTAGCCTACGCTCAAGTATATCTTGGAGTAGATCCTTGAACCCCCTATCTCATCTAATAGCTCCTCAATAATTGGTATGGGAAAATTATCCTTTATAGTTAGCTTGTTTAGGGCTCGATACTCAACACATAGCCTCCAAGAACCATCCTTCTTTCCTACCAAAATCATAGGAGAAGCATAAGAGCTTGCACTATACTAAATTATGCCTTGTTGCAGCATTTCTGACACTATCTTGTCTATCACATCCTTCTGAAGGGGAGAGTATATATAAGGTCTTGAGTTCACAGGAAGACTATCATATTTTAATGGAATTTGGTGATCAAACACACCTCTTGAAAGAGGTAACTATTTTGGTTCTTTAAATAACTCTTGTTATTCTTTCAGTAGTGCCTGCACTTCAACTGGTTTTTCCACTGAGCTAATGTCATGTTCCTCTTCAATAAGTGATCATGGTCCAATTTGATCATAAATATCTAAGCATCACTGTCAGTAATATTGTTGAGGGCCTTGGCATCTATAGTTTTGAAGGAGGGTTGGATGCCTTGCAGAGAAACTTGTTTGCCTTGATACACAAACCTCATGTATAGCTTTTCAAAGTTGATATGAATGTTCCCAATCTTGCACAACCATTGAATGCCCAGTACCACATCACAACTCCCTATGGGAAGCACCACGAAGTCATCTTGAAACATGAATCCTTGCATCAACCACTTAAACCCTTGGCTTCCTTTTACTGATTGGATAATTCTCCCCTCGGCTATTGATACATCTTGAGGATTCATTTGATAAACCTTGCATCCAATCCTCTGAGCTGATTTTTCATTGATGAAGTTATATGTAGAGCCATTATCAATGAGGATATTAATTGGTTTGTGCTCAGTGAACCCCTGAACTTTTAAGGTTTTGTATCCTCTGGAACCATACAGGCTTCTAAGAAGATCTCACAGCTTTCTATAGCATGTTCTTCCTTCCCTTGATCTCCATTACCATCTTCAAGTTCTACTTCTTCAGTGATAGTTGCACCTGCCTCTTCAATTTCCAAAGAGTATATCTGCCTTTTAGCTTTACATTTATGCCCTGACACAAACTTTTTATCACATAAAACACATGTCTTGGGATCTTTTCTCCTCTATCTCAGCCGGAGTGGGTCTCCTTCTCCTACTGTTATTAAAGCTATCAGTAACTGGCCCCTTGCTTCCTGTTATGTTCCCCTTAGAAACTCCACTAACACTACCAGAAAATGCTTATTTTGTGGGGGTTATTTTAATAATTTGTGGCGATTTACGACCCCCACAAAATGAATTGTGGAGATTTTTAAAAAGGACACAGTTATGATTGCCACAAGCAATATAGCGACATTTTTTGAAACATCCACGATGACCCCCCACAAATTAAATTTTAAATTTGTGATGGTTTTCATAGACAATTAGAGTTGGTTTAAAACCCCCACAATATGATCCATTGATTTTAAAAAAAAATATTTTTGGGGCCTTATAACCCACATAATGTGATCTCATTGTATAAAAAAATAATTAATGGGATGTAGCATTATTCCATTACTGTCACGCCCCAAAACCGAGGGACAAGACCGACGCCTAACCAGGTGAACCCGGTCAAGCGGACCTGGATTGCCTTTCCTACCCAACGCGTTCCCCCGTATAAACAATGCACCATATTCCATATGAAATATCAACTTATGATTTAAGCGTGGATTTACAAACTTAAGTTCATTTCTCTTTTAGCATTTCAACAGCTGATTCCCAAAAACATACAAAATACATACATAACTTTCCAATACGGACCACGATTCCAAATACGTACAATTACTACCCAATATATATATATATATATATATCATGTCTACGGAGCCTCTACGAATACTAGGAGTTTATACAATACCTGCCGGAAACAAGGCCTCGGCTATACCTTACAATACATAACAAACTCAAAAGAGATGGCATGAATTACACACGGCCCCGGGAGGAAATGGGGTTCACCAGTATTGCTGAAAGATGAGGAGGAGGCCACTAACGACGAGCTGAGCTACCTGCTATGGACCACCTACATCCATATAAAAGATGTAGCGCCCCCGGCAAACGGGACATTAGTACCATTGAATAGTACTAGTATGTATAAACAAACTTTACCCAATGTAAAATCAAACAATACACATATATGAGGTAGTTAAAGAAACCCAAACAAGTATTGCACATAGATACAGAGAATCACAAATGAGGTTTCCAAAGTTTCTTATTTCAATCGTTTCCCCTGTTGCGGCGCGCAAACCGATCCCACCTCACAATCACATTACACCATTATTACTTCTGTTGCGGCGTGAAACCCAATCCCACCTTACATTTCTGTTGCAGTGTGCAACCCGATCCCACAATACAATCATATCACACCCTTATTACTTCTGTTGCGACGTGCAACCCGATCCCACCTTACATTTTTGTTGCGGCATGCAACCCAATCCCACCTTACATTTTACACTCCACCCTTGTTACCTCTCCGCCCTTATTACTTCGTGTTGCTGCGCACAACCCGATCCCACTGGACCATCACATTTCATGGCAAACAATAACAGCCCACAATTCAATCACAGGGTTTCATATCATCAAGAGTACAATTTCATAACACCCAACCAATCATGTGTTCATAATAGTCTTTATCATCCATTAATTCAATCACAAATATGCTCATCAACAAGAATATAAATTCATTACAACCAACAATCCATGTGAAGTTAAGCCACAATAAAGATTGCCAACAATGAGTTATATACGATATTTCCATGGTCATTTAGTTCAATTAGATCAATTCACAACTTCCTTTCATCACTTGTTACACAACCCTTATCACTTAGATACATTTACACATTTGAGTTCGTTACCATTCTTTCATACCAACATACTCAAGCATTTAACGAACCTTGCACATGATAGAGTAATCACATAGAAATCACCTTTCACAATTTCAATTATCACAATAGTCGACAAAGAAAATCAGAGAATGAAATCTCACACCTCAACACAACCAGACAATCAATTCACATATACTCAGCAAGAAGCTCATACCGAATGTTTGGACACCAACAAGGTGACTCTACGAAGATTAAAGTTAGCCATACATACCTCGAGTCATCCCCTTTTTAATTTCTCTCACAATTCACCGGACCGTCTATCACCGTCAATCTATTCCACAATGTGACATACTTCACCTAGAATTAGGAACTTGTACCCAATTGAGCATTTTATCAAACACTATGTGAGCCCTTAGACTACTAACCCCCTTTTGAGAATAATTACCCAAACTTGTTTTTCCCTTTACTAGATGACAGGGTTTAACTCACATGCATGCAAGATTTCACTTTTTATTTTCAAGAACTAACCTATGTGTGTTTTTCTTACCCAAAATCTGAGAAAATTGTGGAAATAGGGTGAAGACTTACCTCTTTGAGTGAAGAAGATGACAATAACTCGATAATTACCGGGCTTGAGTGATTTTGGAAAATCAAATTGGATGATGTTGAAACCTTCTCTCTCAAGAACTTTCTTTCTCTCTCTCTATTTTTGGTCAGAAACTCGTTAAAAATGAAGGGAAAGGGTGTTTTATAAAACAGGGGGTCGGGTCTTAAATTTAGAAAATAGGAGCCCCGACATAGAAATGCGGTCAGGAATGCGATCGCATTCCTGCTATGCGATCCACATTCCTGTCGCATAGTTGGCCTTCAAATGGGCCAAAATGGGAACCACACTGCCCAGGTATGCGACCACTATGCGGTCTGTATACCTGTTATGCGATCACATAGTGTGTCGCATAACCTCCCTTGCAAAAACCATGGGATAAGAATGCGACATCTATGCGGTCCGCATACCCAAAATGCGATCGCATTCCTGCTATGCGATCCACATTCCTGTCGCATAGTTGGCCTTCAAATGGGCCAAAATGGGAACCACACTGCCCAGGTATGCGACCACTATGCGGTCTGTATACCTGTTATGCGATCACATAGTGTGTCGCATAACCTCCCTTGCAAAAACCATGGGATAAGAATGCGACAACTATGCGGTCCGCATACCCAAAATGCGATCGCATTCCGGTCCGCCCAGGTATGACCACTATGCGGTCTGCATACCTGTTATGCGATTGCATAGCTCATCGCATAACGCACAATTCCTGGAAAATTTAATCTTTCAAGTTTTGGGATACTTTTACTCAAAATAGGACCGTTTTAAGAATTTCTACAGTTATAACAACACGGGGACCTATTCGGGCATTATTTTAGACATAGAAAATTTACGGGTCTTTACATCCTCCCCCACTTAAAATCATTCGTCCTCGAATGAGGATCAGGAAATCATTTGGTTTTGAAAACACAATATGCCAACCCCCAATTTTTACTAACTCCGATATTTTATGAAAATTTCGCCAGGGTTTCCTCTGTAATTAGGCCTATCTACCTGTCAGAGAGCCCCCGAAACACATGTTCTTAACCAGTTCCACACATAACTAGTTATTTCATGGCCTTGCACATAATTTGTTCACCTCGACAAGTCCCATATAATTCAGTTACTTCAACATGCCATATACACTTCAATTAATCCTTACCAATCTACACATCAATTAATCATTTAACCATCACATGAGTTTCACATAATTTCATTCACTCCAAGGGGTTGCACATTACTCAAATAGTCACAACATACACAATTTTGGCATAACTTGAGAAGTTACAATAGTAGAGCAATTAGGGGAAAATGGGGTGCTTTTACACAAGACTGAACATAACATATAATTGCTTAGAGATGATTACTAGACGTATTCAAACAAATGGGGATATTTTTCTTTCATTTCATTTTCCGCTTCCCATGTGTCTTCCTCAACTTGCTGACTTCGCCACAACACTTTAACTGAAGCAATTTCCTTGTTCCTCAATCTACGGACTTGCCTATCAAGAATAGCAACCAGAACCTCTTCATACGATAATTCTTCATTAACCTCAATAGTCTCAACTGGCACGCTAGCTGATGGATCTCCAACCACTTTCTTCAACATAGACACATGGAACACCGGCTGCACTAATGACATTTCAGGGGGAAATTCCAGCCTATAAGCCACCTGTCCTATCCTTTGAGCAATCCTATATGGCCCGACATACCTTGGGTTCAATTTACCTTTCTTCCCAAACTGCATTACTCCCTTTATGGGAGACGCCTTCAAGAATACCCAATCATCTACTTGAAACTCCAAATCTCTTCGACGGACGTCCGCATAGGATTTTTGATGACTCTGAGCAGTCTTCATCCTTTCCTGAATGACTTTAAATTTTTCCATAGCTTGGTGCACAAGATTTGGTCCTAACAATTCTGCCTCACCAACCTCAAACCACCCGATCGGAGATCTACATCTCCTTCCGTACAATGCCTCAAATGGGGCCATTTGAATACTAGCATGAAAAATGTTATTGTAAGTAAACTCTATAAGTGGCAAGTGATCATCCCAGCTACCCTTGAAATCTAAAACACGAGCCCACAACATATCTTCAAGGGTCTAAATAGTCCGCTCTGCCTGCCCATCAGTTTGTGGATGGAATGTCGTGCTGAGATTTACCTGAGTACCCAAACCTTGCTGGAATTTCTTCCAAAAGTTAGCTGTGAACTGGGCCCCTCGATCCGAGATAATAGATACTGGAGTGCCATAGAGCCTGACTATTTCTTTGATATACAACTGAGCCTACTGTTCTGCAGTATCGGTGGACTTGACTGGCAAGAAGTGAGCTGATTTCGTGAGTCGATCCACTATCACCCAAATCGAGTCGAACCTACGTGGTGTCACGACCCAAAATACTAAATCAGGTCGTGATGGTGCCCAACACCGGGGTTAGGGAAGCCCGCACTTAAATTACTAAGGATTTCTCCCATGCTTGGTTAAACATCTTAATGCGTGCCAAGTTTTTAAAGTTCAAACATTAATTGAAAAAGATAGCAAGCCATTTTTTTTCAAAAAGCAGTCAAAAAAAGGAATGAGCCAATATATATATATATATACAGACCTGTAAACCAAAATAACAACTACGTGTGTGCCAGGAACTAGTGTCACAAGTCCTACGGGCATACTAACAGAATATACAAAACATAATATACAATCCCACTGTCAGAAAAAAATAGACGGGAAATAAGCAAAAGAAAAATCCATGGTGTTGTCGAGGATCGTAAGGAGAAGCAGCTCACCGTGAAGTGGGCTCCAACTAAGATCAAAATCGAGCTCCGGTCTGATAACTAGATGCACCAGCCTCAGAACCTGTACTATTAAGTACAGAAGTGCAGCATGAGTACATAAACAAATATGTACCTAGTGAGTATCCCGCCTAACCTCGAAGAGGTAGTGACGAGAGGTTGACTTGGCACTCACTAAGGTCCAATAAAATGATTAGCAATATATAATATCAGTAATGGACATACAAGGAT
>ML437784.1:10296-34333 GCA_005239525.1 Nicotiana knightiana
TCCCCCCCCCCCCAACCGACACAACCATATCTTTCCTTCTCACAATAAAACTTCACCCTCTCATAAACCCTTTTCCCTTCTTCTTCTTCTTCTTCTTCTTCTTTTCGTCTTTAATTTTCCTCCCCCAAAGAAGGCAACCGCTCTAAGCACTCCCACCTCTAAGCATTCTTCAACCCCCATCACTCCATCTCTATCATTCAACCCTACAGGTATGTACTTCTCACCTCAATTTGTTATTTTTATTTTTGTAACTTTGTTTTTCTTTTCCATTGTGTACACAATTTGTAGACTTTTTTTATTTATTGGTAGCCATAATGGGCAGTAGTTGATTTGTGTTGAAAATAGATGACATAGGGAGTGTGGGGTGTTGTGAGTATGTTTGGGTTATTGTGGTGGTGCTTCATGTCCATTATTTAGTGCTTGGGGTTTTAAATTATTTATGCCCACCATATGTTTGTAAAAAGACCCCAATGGAGGGAAATAATGTGACCAATTGTGGTGAAGTCTGAGTAACCACAGTTGGGTCACCCTGTTGTACTGAGCTAATATTATGCTAATTGTAGGTACAATGCCTCCACTCAAGCATCAAGCCACAGGAGCCTCTTCAAGTCGTTCAACAAGAACCTCCATCGGAGGAAGGCCCCAAAAATCAGTAGACTCGAGGCCTTTCAACAGCCACAAGTTTGTCTCAGTGAAGGCGCAGGACAGATTCGCTGAAAAAGAGGATAAGACAGTTATACATGAGCAGGCAATGAACTTTGAAGCCATTAGGATGAATTTCCCCAGAATGTACGAAGTGTTGATCCAGCGTCGCATGGACGATTTCTTTGAGGAACCTGACGAGGCGAATGCCATGATTGTCAGGGAATTTTATGCCAACGCTCTAGAACATAAAACTATGTTGTAACAGTGCGGAGAACACCGGTTAATGCCTCAATAGAGCACATCCGGACAATGTACAGGCTTCCTCCACCAGCAGCTGGTTACATAGATGCCTACCAGACCTACAGAGGAAAAATGACTCCTTGGGATACGTTCACCCGACCATCTGTCGACCGGGCATTGCATTGAAGTGGTATAAGTATGGAAACAAATTCCACTCTTCAGGCCTCAAGTTTGAGGCCAAATGTTTGTTGTACCTGATTAATAGTCGACTATTTCCATCTTAGAACACTTCGTAGGTGAACATCCTCGAGCGTGTCTGATTTGGTGCTTCATGGTAGATGCGTCGTTCGATGTGGCACAGTTAATTCATGAGGAGATGTTTATCCGCATGAAGGTCCAGAGGTATGGGTTCTTCTACCCATCGCTTGTCACTCGATTGTGCGCTGCGGCTGGGGTGCCAGGCGACTTTGTTGTCGATGGCCGGGTACCTACGGTGCACCCTTTCAAAGCTGAAAGAGTTACTACGGGAAAGGAGGCAATGGCAGCCGATGAGGAATTAGTGGGGCATGACTCTGAGGAAGATGAAGCAGAGGAGGAGCATCACCAGGGAGTTGCGGAGACTGAGCATATGGAGGAGGAGGAGCAAGCTATGAACATTGGAGGCCCGTCTAGGTCCAGTCGGGGCCAGCGGTTGGATCACCTGGAGCACGACGTGGCCGGGTTGAGAACCTTAGTGACTGAACTGGGACACGAGTTGATGAGATGGCCACCCACCAAAAGAAGTCTGAGAAGAAGATTATGGGTTGGCTACGCGCCCTGGGTCGTGCTTGCAACGTCAACCCAGACACCGTCTCCGATCAAGATTGAGCTGTTAGGGAAGTCCCTTTACCTTACTCTGTCTTTTCATTGTCCATGAGGACATGTACTCATTTTAAGTGTGGAGTGCGGGATGGTTTCCCTGTTGTATTGTATGTTGATAAGTTATGAATTATTTGCTTTAGTTTATTTTGATTAACTTGATCGAATTGCAGTTTTGTTTTATGTTTTTTGTGTAGTCTGTTTTAGTTGTTGTTAGTAATAGTAATCAAGTCGTCTTGGCCCGACGACGGATCCCTTCGGCGGGGGTTCTTGATGGTCCAAGTCAATCAAAAATTTAGTAATAAAAAAAAAGAAAAAAAAAATCAGAAAATTTAGTGGACTCCTCCTAATGACGGATTTCGTAGGAAGTTTTCTTGAGGGAGGTCAGTCTGAAGAAAACACCAAAAAAAGATGTTTTTTATTTTCTTTGTAGGTAGTGTAGTAACTCCCTCTTGGTTTTTCTTTTGACCACGGTTCTTTTCCAAGAGTTTAGCCTGAACCGGGTATAGCTAGCTTCTTTTATTTTTTTTTTATTGTAGGAATCCTTTGGGCAAGGTGCTGAATGATAAAATGCTACCCTTAGTGTGTTACACCCAAACACCGTGAATCCTAGAGTGTGACGCTTAGGCTCACCTGTTGACTCTTGTAGAATGCCTTAATGGTGCATGTTGTAACTTACTTGAATGCTCAATGGAGTATTTTGATGAACCAATTTGGATTGAATTATGTGCCATGTGTGTGTGAGGTGTTTTGCATCTATTCTATGTCTGCATTTGGTGCGAAATAGAAGTTTGTTTAGTCTTAGAAGGGATATAGGCATTTCTTTGTTAAGCCAGACACAAATATATTCCCACCTGAATATAATTAACCATAGTCAACCCCTTTGAGCTTATAAGCTTGTTTCTTTGATAACCACATTATGAACCATAACCAATTGTTTGAATAGCATGTTTGTTTGAACTTGGTACTTCCCACGAGCACTTGAATTGTTAGAATATATGTAAAAGTCAAGTGTGGGGTGGTGGATTGATCTGTAAGGAAAATCAAGGAAATAGAATAAAAAATGCAAAAGTGAAAGCCACTTAGAAAAAAACAAAAGAAAGAAAGAGGAAAATAAATACATGTAGTCCTTGATAATTAGTGGCATGGGGTAATTATGAAGTTTAAAGCAGGGTGAAAGTTCTGGCCAAGCATGAAATTGGGCTTAATGTTAATTGTACTAAAAGTGCTTAGGGAGGTTAGTCACTATACCCAAAATGTATCCTACCCGTCCCTTAACCTACATTACAACCAAATAAAAACCTATTGATCTTAGACTGAATGAACTCAATTAATGGAGTATTACACTACGGGTAAGCCTATGGCGTATTTGTGTGACATATGAATGTTCTTTTTGAGAGTGAGTAAATTTCTTTCGATTAAAAGTTTCTATTTTTCTGACTATTATCTTTATTGGAACTACTCTCAATTGTGTGAAGTGAGGGCATATGATTTATGAAAAAGAGGTAAGTCTTGACCTCCTCGTAGTATTTCGAGGAAGTAAGATTATAGCAGGGCATGTGAGAGTCATTGCTTGAGGCATAGATGTTACACTGCTAGGTGCATTGCTTGTAAAACGTTTGTGGTGTGGCACCGTAGGGGAGTGTTTGATGTAAAGAAACCTTGTAGGATATAGTGGATTGCTCTAGGTCTAGCAATGAATTAAGTGTGGGGTGTTGATAATAGGCTGAATTCACATAGTTTAGCATATATTTATACTCTAACTTAATGAGGTTTCGCGGTCTTAAGTGAGTTAAATGATGATAAATTGGCTCTAATGGTAATTTTTTTGTTTCACAGGAGTACAGTAAGCTATTGAGGACTTATGACGGTGATACGGGCGAATTTGAAGAATAACAAACCATGAGGTAACTCAGAAGTGATTTGAAGGCAGGAAATTTGTCAAGACAGTAGGAAACCCCACTAGCGCGAGACTAGCGCGCCCGCGCTAGTCCAGTGATATGTCGGGCAATGTTAAACCCCATTTGCGCGGGCTATGCGCGAGACTAGCGCACCCGAGCTAGTCCTGACGAAAAAAAGTACGCTGAGAAGGGTAATTTTGGGAGTTTGGGGCCAATCCACTTAATCTATAAAAGGTTCAATTCGTCAAAAGGAGCAGATTATCTAGGTTTAAAGTTTAGAATAAGAAAAATCAAGGGCAATAAGCAAGGAGAGCAATTGGGCATCAATCCACATCTCTTTCTCTTGCAATTTTTATCATAGTCATGAATTCCATTGTAGTTTTCATTATTGCTATGAGTAGCTAATTGTTTTAATCTAAGGTTTTGGTGGAACCCGTTGGGGAATAACGTTATTGTGATATTAATATAGTTTTGATTGGTTGTTAATCTCTATTTGTTCAACTACGTTCTTGTTGTAGTTAATTGAATGGTCATCAATTAGTTGTGCCTATTTATTATGTATCTACTTAAGAGAGTGTGCATATTTAGGTAGTTGTTTGAACAACATCACTCCCGGAGTATAGACGAGAGTCATAACCGAGGGTTTGAAGGTTGAATTAGAGATAACGATACCTCGGGTGCAATCTAAAGTGAGCTGTAATGCAATCTAGCTAGCGTAACTTGAGAGAGTGTGTCTAGTAAATTATCATAATTACTTGAGAGAAATTTATGGTAGCTGCAGTGTTCATGATTGATAGAGACAACTAAATCAAACTATACGAAGTATCCAAGAAAGAAGTTCACCAACGGGGGAAACCATAACCTTAGACCTTTATCGCATCTGTTTACATCTCAATATTAGTTATCTTTTAGTTTATTTAATTTCATTCAGTCGTAGTAGTAAAAATACTGAAAAGTGATATTCATAATCTTTGGGAACTTGATTATTGAGAATTGAGCGGTCCAACAACAATAATTGATAGGTTAATTCCTTGTGGTATTCCACTCTAAGCAAAATACTTAGATATATTTGCAACGCCCGTTTAGTTTTTTTATAAGACACAATTGAGCGTGATCATATGCTTTTGATAAACGGATTTGAATGCCATGGTCGTTGGTCCTTTGATTGTTTCTTCCGCCTCTGGTGCACTTTCCTTCCATAGCTTTGGTTAGTGAACCTGCACACATGGAAGATACATTAGTAGAGTCTTTTTTGTTTTTGGTCATCATTAAAATCTTAAACTTTAACACATATTCATAATATGCATCCTACCTATAAATGTAACCATATGGCAAAAATGGCCTTTGATCTTGCATAGTTGGTGATTAATAATAATAGTAGATCGTCAGGATTTACGTTCAAAATTGTTCATAACTTTAAAAAGACATGTTCACATATTCTGGCGGATTGCCCGAAGTTCTTATATCTGAGCAACTTGCCTTGCTTGCACAAGTCATACATATATCACATGCTCAAGTATCAAATTCATGCAAACTATAATTCAGTCTTTTCAAAAATAACTTTACCCACTTTAATGCGTAATTTGGGATATTCACTTATATTATTTGTAATATGGCCAATATTTTGGGCTAGTGGGATCCATTTTATATAGGCATAAGCCTATTTGGAAGAAGAGTTGGCTGGCAATATTTTTACTTGAAGCCAAAGTATCATCGTGTGGTAGAGATTGGTTGATCAATTTTTTTTTCTTTTTATTAGTCTTGGAGCCCAAGTTTGGGTCCTATAAAAGGAGCGTCATCTCTCTCATTTCACACACCTTCAGATACAAAAGTAGAAGTATTTCTACTAGCTTTTGTATTCCTTTTTATTATAGAGTATTTTATAAGAGAGTGAGTGTTGGGAAACACTTGTGTGAACCCTTTCTTTAGAGTGATCTTGTGAGATTATTCTCTTGGGGTATTTGGGACTAATTTATTCTAATCTTGTACTCTTGTTGGTATAGTGAAATTGCTCTTCTCCGCTTGTGTACGTAGGTATCCTTGACTGAACTACGTTAAATTTGTGCTTTCTTTATCTGTTTTAATTATCGTTATTATCAACTTGCATTGTCTTTTTTATTGTTATTATAACATTGTTTGGCTAAATTCCGCACTACCCCAGTTTTCGATCCTAACAAATTGGTATCAGATCCGGATCTAATAGGGTTAGTTTAAATAGCCAAAATGACTCTAACAAAGACTTATGTTGAGAAATTTGACCGAAGTGAAAACTTCGAAATGTGGCAATTAAAGATAGAAGTTATCCTAATTCAGGATGGCTTAGATTTGGCACTGCAAGAAAAAGAGAAGAAGCCGGATAAAATGACGGACGGGGAGTTTGTTGTCATAGACAAAAAGGAAAAGCAGGTATTATTTTAAATCTCTAAATGAGGTTTTGTGTGTAGTTACAGCAGAAAGCTCAGCCAAAGGCATATGGGAAAAGCGGAAAACCCTGTATATGAAAAGGACAGTAGAAAACAGGATTTACCTAAAGAAAAAACTCTACTCTTTTTGTATGACTGAAGGACCTCTATACTTACACATCTCGATATTTTCGATTCTCTTCTTATGGATTTGAGTAACATGATGCTGAAATCAAAGATGAGGATCAAGCTGTGTTATTGCTTGTTTCCTTACCCCAGTCGTTCAAACATATAAGAGATAGTATGATTTATGGAAAGGATAATATCTCTTATAAAGATACCAAATCTATTTTGAAATCAAAAGAACAAATAGATAGAGATATTACTGGAGAAACTAGCGAGAACCAAGGGGAAGGCTTGTTTGTAAGAGGTAGATCCAATAAGAAAGATTCAAGTAGTGAGAGACCTAAATCAAGGTCAAAATCTAGATATAGAAATATCATGTGCAAATATTGTCATAAGAAAGGTCACATTACTTCTGAATGCTTTAAGTTGAAAATAAAGAAAAACACACAGAAAAGAAAAATGAGCACAAAACTGACACTGCCAAAGAAAGTGTAGTTGCTGATGAGACTGAGGAAACTAATTTTTTAGCAACAATAATATTTTCAAATCTAACAATGAGTGGATTTTAGATTCGGGTTGTTCTTATCATATGTGTCCCAGTCGGGATTTGTTTACCACATATGATTATGTTGAAGGTGGAGTTGTCTTGATGGGCAATAATGATGCCTGTAAAGTTATTGGAAAAGGTACAGTCTGAATCAAAATACACGATGGTGTGGTGAGAAATCTCACCGATGTTAGACATGTTCCCAATTTGAAGAAAAATCTCATCTCTTTGGGCACTCTAGAATCTCTTGGGTGCAAGTAAATAGGTGAAGGTGGAGTTTTGAAAGTTTCTCATGGTGCTCTTGTGATCACAAAAGCATGCAGATCTGGTACGTTGTATACTCTATTAGGATCTACTGTTACAGGTGCTAAAAAGTGCATTTTCCTTGGGTATGCATCTGGGGTGAAAGGATACCGACTATGGCATCTTGATCCCATGGCACCAAAATTTATAATTAGCAGAGATATAACCTTTGATGAATCCTCTATGTTACATTCTAGAGAAAAGTCTTCTAGTTCTTGTAATACAAATAAAGGGAAGAGTACACAGAAACAGGTGGAGGTTGAGATTGGCATTCCTTCTGAGCCAAGCTCATCAACGTTGGAGAAAAATACAATTGAAACTCCTGAAGTTGAGACTCCTGAAGTTGAACTAGGAGAAGAGGAGTATTTTATAGCCAAACATAGACTAAGAAGAGAAAGTAAACAACCACTAAGGTTAGGAGATTATGTTTCATTTGCTTTTTCAGTTGCACAGGAAACTAAAGAAATTGGAGAACCATCAAAATATTCAAAAGCAGTTTCTGGTGCTGATTCAGCCAAGTGGCTGATTGCAATGAATGAAGAAATTGAGTCTCTCCACAAGAATGGTACTTAGTCTCTTGTGAAGCCGCCATCAGGAAAGAGAATTGTTAGTTGCAAATGGGTCTTCAAGAAAAAGGATGGTATTACAGGGATTGAAGATGCGAGGTATAAGGAACGATTAGCTGCAAAGGGCTATATCCGGGTACAAAGGGTTGATTTTAATGATATTTTCTCACATGTTGTTAAACATAGCTCTATTCATGTCTTGCTTGCCTTAGTTGCCATGTATGATTTGGAATTAGAACAACTTGATATTAAGACAACTTTCTTACATGGCGAACTTGAGGAACAAATATACATGCATCAACCCGAAGGATTGAAATTAAGGGAAAAGAAGATCATGTTTTCTTGTTGAAGAAATCCTTGTACGGATTAAAATTGTCTCAAAGACAATGGTATAAAAGGTTTGATTCATTTATGTTGGGTCATAGTTATTCGAGGAGCATGTATGATAGTTGTGTTTACTTTCGGAAGTTAAATGATGGTTCATTTGTATACCTATTATTATATGTTGATGACATGCTCATTGCTGCTAGGATTTGATAGAAATTCACAATTTGAAAAGTCAGCTAAAAAGTGAATTTGAGATAAAAGATTTGGGAGCAGCTAAGAAAATACTTGGCATGGAAATCAAAAGATATCGAGAATCCAACAGGCTATTCCTGACCCAAAAGAAGTACTTGGAGAAAATATTGGAGAGGTTTGGCATGAAAGATGCTAAACTAGTAAGTACCCCTTTTACTGCTCATTTTAGTTATCAGCTGCTCAGTCACCGCAGTCAGAGGAAGAAGAGAGGTATATGGGCTAGGTACCTTATTCTAGTGTAGCCGACAGTATTATGTATGCAATGGTGTGCACACGCCAAGATATTTCGCAAGTAGTAAGTGTGATGAGCCGATATATGGCTTGCCCTAGTAAAGCGCATTTGCAGGCTGTGAAATGGATTCTCAGACACTTGCGAGGTGCTTCAAACACATGTTTGGAGTTCGGGAGAAATACCAATACTTTGGTTGGTTTTGTAGACTCAGATTATGCAGGTGATCTTGATAAAAAAAAATCACTAACATGTTATGTATTTTGCATCGGTGGTTGCAATATCAGTTGGAAAGTGTAACGACCCGGCCGGTCGTTCCGAGAGTTTAGCCAGTTTCCCCCATTTCTGCTTCATTGCTTGTGTGATTCATCTCTTTTGTGTGGCGTTGGGTTGGTTGACTCGGGTTCAGAGTGGTCATAGTGAAAAATGAGACACCTAGTCTCTTAAGTTGGCCTTATAGTTAGAAAAGTCAATCGGAAGTTGACTATTAGGTAAACGACCTCGGAATGTGGATTTTATAGCGAGGATAGCTTCATTAGGTGATTTGGGACTTAGAAGTGTGTTCGGAATGAAGTTTTGATGTCCGGTGTAGAATTGGGCTTGAATTGGCAAAAGTTAGTTTTTGGTGATTTCTTGTCGGCAGGGGAAAATACGCTATCGGGGTCTGCATGGAATTTCCGAAAGTTGGAGCAGGTTCGTAATGTCATTTTGGATATGTGTGCAAATTTTCAGGTCAATCAGACGTGTTTGGATGGTTTCGGCATCCTTGGTGAAATTTAGAAGTTTCAAAGTTCATAGGCTTGAATTTGAGGTGATTTTAGTGTTTTGCGTTATTTTGGGTGTTCCGAGGATTCGACTAAGTCCGGGTGATCATTTATGACTAGTTTGTATTTTTGGTTGGGGTCCCGAAGGGCTCGGGTTGATTTCGGATAGCCTTCGGGGAGTTTGAAGTTGGAGAAATGCAGCAAAACTTACTGTCCTTCTGGTGTGGCTGCACCTACGGAAGGGAAGCCGCAGGTGCGGAACTCGGTCAGGCTGAAGAAGATCGCAAGTGCGAGACTTGGACCGCACCTGTGGAGTCGCAGGTGCGGAGGATTTGTCGTAGGTGCGAAAATGGCCCTTTAAGTGAATTCTCGAAGGTGCACACTTGGGAGCGCAGGTGCGGGTCCGCAGGTGCGGTCATCGCTGGGCAGAACATATAAAAAGGGGCCTTAGCGAATTTTGGTCATCTTTTCACCATTCTTATTCAGGTTTGAAGCTTTTGAAGAGTTTTTGAAGAGGGAATCGATAGTTCTTCATTGAGGTAAGGATTTTTGACTTAAAACTCGTTTATATGTGATTAAAGGTTTGATTAGTGGTGAAAACTTGGGAAAATCAGTGCTAAAAATCGGTAATTAGGGTTTGTGAGTTAGGAACCTTAAAATGGGAATTTGAGGGGTCATTTGGACTCCGATTTCAATGTTCTTGGTATGTATAGACTCGTGGGAGGATAAGGATTCTAGTTTTGTAAATTTTATCGAATTCCGGGACGTGGGCCCGAGTGTCGGGTTTGACCAATTTCGGAATTTTTGAGTAAATTTGGTAAATTTCGAATGGGTTTCATTCCTTGGCATATTATAATGATATGAATCTGATTTTTTGGTAGATTTGGAGCACTCGGAGGCCTAGTCTAGAGGCAAAGGCATTGAGGGCTACGATTTTAGCCGGTTTGAGGTATGTAACATTTCCAAACTTAATTCTGAGGGTTCGAAACCCCGAACTACTTGTTATGTGATTAGAATTGGTGACGCACATGCCAAGTGACAGGCGTGCGGGTGTGCACTGTGAGATTTGTGACCTGGTTCATCCCATGGCACCGCTTAGCAATTATTCCCTAATGATATATGTGCTTCTATTAACGTGGTAATTGAGAACATGTTAGAAATCATGCTAAGTATAAATGCTAGGCTTCATGCCGAAAATGCTGAGACCCGAGTGGTCGTATATTACTGTCTCCTTTTGTGATTTATTTGATTCCATATACTCAGTCCTGTTATAGCATATCACTTCATACCTCAGTCTCATTTTTGTTAATTATATGCATACTTATCATTGTTTCGGGCTGATGGATGCATCTGTGATCCATGTGAGTGAGACTGGAGAGTAATGACTGAGTGAGGCCGAGAGCCTATTATTGAGACAGTTATGAGATCGGACTGCACACCGCAGCAATACCTAAATTGTGCCTTCATTGGCTTGATATGGCGCTTGGGCACTAGGGCCCCTCTGGAGTCTTTACACCCCTAGTGAGCGCATTGATGATGAGGAATGGATATTCCCTGGACATGGATCTTGTCCGAACCTGATGTTATGTGAGGGATGGATCTTCCTTGGACATGGATCTTGTCTGAAGCTAATGTTGTGTGAGGGATGGATCTTCCCTGGACATGGATATTGTCCGAGTGTTGTATTCCGGAGATGGATATTCTCTGTGGGGCTGGACTGTCCTTTTCCTCTGTACGTAGTGACTACGGTCACCGGTGTTTATGCATATTCCGAGATGGAACTTCCCTGGGCCTAAGAGCCATATATAGTACCGGGTGGACTTCTGAGGGAGAGTTGTGAGCACTATGTGCATTTTCACACTGTGACATTTTGGCATGCAGAGCATATTGAGGTATATCTAGCATATTCTGTTGTTATTTTATGATAAACTGTGAACATGCCTAAATTTTGTACGCTGATGATTTAATTATTGAGGTTTAATCCGTCACTACCTCTCAGCACATAGTTTGGGTTCGTTCTTCTGAGTTGGTGTACTCACGTTACCCCCTGCACCTTGTGTGCAGATCCAAGTACACCGGGACCCGGTAGTGGACACTGAGCAGCTGTCAGAGTTTCATTGAAGTTGTCGAGGTAGCAGCTAGTGATCGAGACCTCGTCTTCTCTTTCTTATTCTACCCGTTGTTCTATATTTTGAGACTATGTTGTCCATTTCCCCTTTTCCTTGTTTTATGTTATAGTAGCTCATGAATGAGTGACACCGGATCCGGGGTTGGAGATTTTAAATTTTATATCAGATATTGTTTCTAAACTTCAGATTATTAGTATTATCAGAAATTTCGTTTAAAATTATATGTTTACTGAAAATTGAATTTAGCTTAGATAAAATTGGCAGCTTGCCTGGTTCTACGACAGGCGCCATCACGACTCTGAAATCGGGCCGTGACATAAAGATATATTACAACATGTAGTAGCTTTATCTACTACCGAAGCAGAATATATGGCAGTGACCGAGGCTATCAAAGAAGCCTTTGGAGGGTCTCTTTTGCTGAACTCGGTTTACACCAAGGTGGTATTATCATTTTCTGTGATAATCAAGCCATTCACTTTACTAAAGACCAAATATATCATGAGAGGACGAAGCATATTGATATCAAGTATCATTTTATCCGGGAAACCATTGCTGATGGAAAAGTCTCGGTTCAGAAGATCAACACTAGAGACAATCCTGCTGACATGTTCACAAAACCTCTTCCAGTTGTCAAGTTCAAGCTTTGCGTGAACTTAATTGGCATTTATGAAGAATGATTTTGCCCATTGGGGCTTTTGGGGAGAAGGTGAAGCAAATTTACTATATCAGCCAAAATTAGACCAAGCTGGAGATTTGTAATATGGCCAATCTTTTGGGCTAGTAGGGTCCATTTTATATAGGCATAAGTCTATTTGGAAGAAGAGTTGGCTGGCAGTATTTTTTCTTGGAGCCAAAGTATCATTGTGTGGTAGAGATTGGTTGATCAATTTCCTTTTCTTTTTATTAGTTCTTGGAGCCCAAGTTTGGGTCCTATAGAAGGAGGGTCATCTCTCTCATTTCACACATACCTTCATATACAAAAGTAGAAGTATTTTTACTAGCTTTCGTCTTCCTTTTCATTATAGAGTATTTTGTAAGAGAGTGAGTGTTGGGAAACAATTGTATGAACCTTTTCTTTGGAGTGATCTTGCGAGGTTATTCTCTTGGGGTATTTGGGACTAATTTACTCCAATCTTGTACTCGTGTTGGTATAATGAAATTGCTCTTCTCCGCTTGTGGACATAGGTCACCTTGACCGAACCACGTTAAATTTGTGCCTTCTTTATCTGCTATAATTATCGTTATTATCAACTCGCATTGTCTTTGTTATTATTATTATAACATTGTTTGGCTAAATTCCGTACTACTCGGATTCTCGATCCTAACATTATTGATGATCGTAGCAGAGCCTTCTCTTCCACGTTAGTTTTTTTACTTCTTTTGACAATCATTGCAAGGGGGATTTATAGAGAAATATGTGGGACGCGTGAATCATAGTCTTTCCTCCAAACTAGGTATTTTATGTACATATTTTATAGAATTTGTCTAATATTATTTACTGGACACCCATACTCCAAAAAGGATAAATTAGTTGTATGTTGAGCTATATACTTGGAGGAGCATGGATCAAGTCCCACTTAATACTTTATTTTTCTCCTTTCTTTAGTGGTGCACCCATGTTATAAAAATTCTAGATCCGCCTCTAAATCATTGGTTAGTGAATTCGCCTGTAACAACAAATTAAACTTGATAGACCCAATTTTTCTCGTCAACAAGGTCATATTCATCAAATGTTTGTAGAAACAAATCCAACATTCACCATGGTAATTAGGCCAGGACATTAGGTTAAAAAAACAATTTTGCGTGACACCTAAGATCTAAGAATGGCCATATAAATAATGGCGCAGCAGCAGACAATACTAGATCAAAGTCGTATTAACATAGAGAATTATTGATTGAACATAATAAATTAAGATGGGAAATCAGATTAAAAGACGTCAAAGTCATCTGACTATGTCTAAACTGGGAAATAAAGATCAATTAACAACTAAGTATCATGAATTTTGAAATATGCTATATCATAAAGTAAGTGCGACCAACGAAAACATTGTCCCATGGATCGTGCAAGTTGCAACAACCAATATCCTAATGATTAGCCAAGACAAATGAATTTTTCTTCACTGTCATATTCCAAATTAAACTTCGATTTGTTCAACACTTGCAATTAAGCTATTCCAATTTCCGTGGACGTATATTTCATTTTATTTGAATATTCAAAACGGTGCATCTGGAGTCTATGACTCAATTATAAGGCCAGTAAATCAATCGCTCGGGACTTTAACTTTTTGAGGGCTTCCTTAAAGATGTATTGTATATGTATTATTAAAAAAATGTATGTATATTTAAATTTAAAAATAATTTTTCGAGCGAAAATACAATAACTTTAATGTGAGGATCGTTGTAATAATTAGAGAATGAAACAATTTTTAATGAATTGTGTTCTTTACATGCATAGAGTAGCTATTTTTTTGCCTCATTTGTATCCTAATAACTTATATGGACCCACATTATTATTTATATATTTACCTTTTTCATTCTTTCTTTTATTATTCTTAATCTTAATATCGAAAACTCTCTCAATCGGCAAGTTACCGCGGCTTACATGCAGGGACGGGCCCACATAAGGTTAAGCGGGCTCAAATAAATCCGCTTTGTTAAAATTTTTATTATTTTGCGTAGGTTAAATTCTATAAAATGATAATATATAACCTATTTGAACCCATTTCATACAAGTTCATCCGCCAGAATAAGTGCTCTAGCGGGTTCAAGGTTAACTTTTGGGTCCCGAGTTCGAAACGGTATGGCACTTTTTAGTTTTGTCCTGTGTGCATCCTTAAGTGCACTAGTTTATTCCTTTAGTTTTATTTTCATTTTCTTTTATCTCTATTTTGTAATTTATATCTATTTTATTTTATATTTGATCTCCTAATGAAATCCAATAAGAATTAATCTACAGTCTATTTAACTTCAGTAGATGAAATCTTACAGTATTTTTTGCTAAAATATGCAAGTGCATATCTTCAAATTATTCATAATGTGTTAGTTCATATTAAACTAGGTTATCATAAATTATTTATTTTTGCTACAATTAAATTGTTAGTTCACTTTATAAGTAGTTTGTACTAGTTTATTTTAAGTTATAACTCTTTATTTTTTGTTGTCCTATTATTTGTAAATTACTAACTTTATTTTTTTAAAATTTATTAGAGTTTAATAAAACTCTAAAATATAAATTTTGTAAATAGAATATTTTTTTAAGTTTAAATAAAAATATAAAATTAAGTAACTGTTAATATTTTTAGTTAAAGTAATTAGTTTTTGTTCAAGTACCTAGGAGTGCCATTGTCCTCTAAAGAAGTTGTCGGTTCAGCAATGGATGCCACTAATTGAAAAGATCACTACAAGAATCAATTCTTGGACATCTAAATTTCTATCTTATAGTGGGAGACTCTAGCTACTCAAAAGTGTGATATTTGAATGCAAACATACTGGGCACATGTGTTTCTATTACCTAAGAAGATCATTAAGATGATAGTCACAACACGTAGAACCTTCCTATGGACTGGAAGTAATGAACCATCTAGGAGAGCCTTGATATCTTGGGAAACCATCTGTATGTCAATGTCAGCATGTGGGCTTAATGTTTTCGATATCTATTGCTGGAACAAGGTTGCATTATGCAAGTTACTATGGGCTATAACTACAAAGAAGGATACTTTATGGATTCATAACTTATATGTAAAGAACAGAAGCGTTGAGAATATGAGTGCTCCAAAGCAAGCTTGTCGGCTTATAAGGAAGATTTTTTATGCTAAGGATTGGTTTAGTCAAAACAGTCCACTGATGATCTGAATAGTTACTGCAAGAAGGGAAGATTCAGCATCAAGAAATTATATATTGCACCAAGACCTCAATATCAGAAGTGTTCCTAAAAAGATTAACCATATAATCTAACGCACTGATTAAACACCAGTTCATTCTTATGTTGGAATTACATAGAATATTAGCCACAGTAGAGAGATTACAGAAATGGGGGATATATGTATCAAAAGATTGTGTATTGTGTCAAAAGAACATTGAGGAAACAAGAGAGCATTTGCTTTTTGAATGTGACTACTCCAGAATCCTATGGGCTAAATTGTTGCAGTGGACAGGAATAAAACACTAGATAGGAAGTTGGGATGAGGAGATAGATTGGTTAACAAAAAGAGCTGCAAACAGAGTCAATGGAGAGATATTAGTTCTCTTATTTTCAGTAGTGGTATACTATATATGAGCTGAGAGAAACAACAGAAGATTTCAAGGAAAAGAGACAACATACAACAAGAGAATCAAAGAGACTATACTGAATCTGCACATTCGATGGTGTAACGACCCGGTCCGTCGTTACGTAAAACCTGCATTATAATCGTTGTTATTGACTTTTCATAGGTGGGTTATTTTATTATTGATGTGTTAGAGTCGATAGGCTTGAAATCGGAATGGTTAAATGAGAATTCAGTAACTTAGTCTTCAAAAGATAGCCTTATAATGGGAAAAGTCAACTAAGAGTTGACTTATTCGCAAACAACCTCGGAATGCAGATTTTATGGCTCGGATAGCTTCGTTAGGTGATTTGGGACTTAGGAGTGTGTTCGGAATATTTTTGTGATGTCCGGTGTAGAATTAGGCTTGAATTGGCGAAAGTTAGTTTTTGGTGATTTCCGGACGGCAGTGGAAAATAGGCTATCAGGGTCAGAATGGAATTCTGATAGTTGGAACAGGTTCGTAATTCCATTTTGGATGTGTCTGCAATATTTCAGGTCAATCGGAGTTGTTTGGATGGTTTCGGTATCATCGGTGGATTTTAGAAATTTCAAAGTTCTTAGGCTTGAATCCAATGTAAATTTGGTGTTTTGATGTTAGTTTTGGTGTTTTGAGAGTGCAACTAAGTTTGAATGATGTTATGAGATGTGTTGGTAACTTTGGTTGGGGTCCCGAAGGGCTCGGGATTGATATCGGGTGGTTAACGGGCAATTTTGGCCTTAGGAACCTACTGAAAAATCCGGTGTTCTGTTGCTGGTGTCCTTGTATGCGATCGCATGGATACATTTGCGATCGCGTACTGCAAGTTGAGAGGGGCAGAATTTTTCTCTCTGCGATCGCATAGGTGAGTTCGCGATCGCAGAGGTTGAGCAGGTTGAGCAGTGTGATCGTGTGAGGAGTGTTGCGATCGCGTAGGGATAAGGCAGGCGCGTGGGGGCGAGGTCGACTGGTCTTCGCGATCGCGTGAGGAGAGTTGCGATCGCGAGGGGTTGGAGAGTGGTGCTACGCGATCGCGATAGGGAGTCCGCGATCGCGGTGAAGAAATCACTGAGCATAATTAATTAAACCCTTCCGCGACTTAATTAACCCTTATTTTACACCATTCTTATACGGGAAAAAGCTTTGGGGACGAATTTTGAAGAGGGAAATCCTTGTTCTTCATAGAGGTAAGTATTTTGATAATTAAAACTCGATCATGGATGATCATAGAACATCAAACCAATGTAAATTCGTGGAAAAAGAGTAGAAAATGGGATTTTGGGGCTTGAGAATAAGAGACCTTTAGGTGTCGATTTGAGGGGTCAAACGGACTCCGATTTTGGTGTTCTTTATATGAACAGAATCGTGGGAGGATGAAGAAATAACGCTTCCAAACTTGAAACTGAGGGTTCAAAACCCCAAATTATTTGATATTTGTTGTTAATTAAGGTGACGCACTTGCCAAGTGACGGGCATGAGGGCGTTTACCGAATATCTATAGCCTGGCTCATCTCATGGCACTGTCTACTAGTTATCTCAGATTGATATTGTACTGTGAAGGTGGTAATTACCTTGAACGAAATAGAAATCATGATAAGTATAAAAGTTAAGGCTTCACGCCGATGTGTTTAGACCGGAATGGTCGATTATTGCTGTCTTTATCTGTGATTATTGCTTTCATGTACTCAGTCCTGTTATAGTATATGTTTCATACCTCAGTCTCGTAAGTTGCTAGTTTATTCTATATTATCATTGGTTTGGGATGCATTGCATATGTTAGAGCATTTTAAGTGACACTGGAAGGTACTGACTAAGTGAGGCCTGGAGCCTGGTTTGAGACAGTTATAAGGTCGGACTGCACACCGCAACGATCCTGAAATCATGCCTTCGTTGGCTTGATATAGCGCTTGGGCTGGAAGGAGCCCCTCCGGAGTCTATACTTCCTCAGTGAGCCACAGATATTCCGGAGATGGATTTCTCCGTGGTTATTATGTTTCGGATATGGATTTCTCCGTGATTATTATGTTCCGAAGATGGATTTCTCCGTGGGGGCTAGATCAGCCTTTTTCCTCAGTACTTAGTCACTGTGTCACTCGTGTTTATGTAATATCCGAGATGGACTTCCCAGGGCCTGAAGGCCGTATTCTAGTACTGAGTGGACCACCTTATGAGAGCTTGATTAATGAGTACACACCATTCATGGTTCTATATGCATTCATGCTAGTATGCAGAGCTACTGACATATCTTGATACATCGTGTTTATTTCCTGATATATTATTGTCATGTCCAATTTATATACTGTTGTTTGAATTATCGGAGGTCTAGTCCATCACTACTTCTCAACCCGTAGTTTGGTTTCGTTATTACTGAGTTGGTGTACTCACGTTACCCCTTGCACCTTGTGTGCAGATCCAGGTATTGAGGAATTCAGCTCGGGTCAGGGAGCACAGCAGTTTCATCAGAGTTGACGAGGTAGCAGCTGGCGACCGTGATCTCGTCTTCTCTTTCCTTTCTACCTGTCGTATTTATTTTCAGACTATGTTAGTCATTTCTTTTGATTGTATTAAGTATTAGAAGTTCATGACTGTGTGACACTGGATCCGGGATTAGTAGGATTTGGTCTTTTGAATTTTATAAACTTGTTTTCCCAAAATACTGGATTTATTATTATTATTATTATTATTATTATTATTATTATTATTATTATTGATTTCAGAATTTGTTAAAAAGGGGCATTTTATGGGAAATTGTATTTAGTTAGATAAAATGGGTGGCTTGCCTGGTTCCACGACAGGCGCCATCACGACACCGGAAATGGGTCATGACAACTTGGTATCAGAGCAATAGGTTAAATAGGTCTCACTAGTCATGAGCAGGTTTAGTAGAGTCTTGCGGATCGGTACGGAGACGTCTGTACTTATCTTCGAGAGGCTGCAGAACCTTTAGGAAAAATTTCACATTCTTTGAATTCTATCGTGCGACTCTGTTGAACTCTGAAACTAAACTTTTGTTGTTTTCATTCTCTCACAGATGGTGAGGAATCGTGCTAATGATAGTGGTGACCATATCCCAGTAGGACCAGCCCGAGGTCGAGGCCGTGGTCGAGGCCGTGGCAGAGGGAGGGGTGCAGCCCACACAGCAGCCGGGGAAGCACTTGTGGACCCTCCCGTTACTCAGGAGCAGGTCCCCGCAACTGAGATTCCAGCGGGGCAGACTCTAGCACCAGCAGTGCCCATTGTGATTCCGGGTCTTCAGGAGACCCTAGCCCATATTTTGACGGTGTACACCAGCTTGGCACAGGCCGTCGCTATGTCCACTACTGTTACTACTTCTCAGGCCGGGGGAGGCTTCCAGACTCCAGCTGCCCGGACACATGAGCAGGTCACCCAGGGACTTCAGACACTTGGGGCAGCCCTAGTGCAGCAGATTGCTCCGGCATAGGATTATGTGGTCCCAGCCTTAGCTGATGATGAGCAGCGTAGGTTGGAGAGGTTCAACAGACTCCAACCTCTGACTTTTAGGGGTACAGAGGGCGAGCATGCCCAAGCCTTCTTGGACAAATGTCAGAGGATACTGCGTACCGCAGGGATATTAGAAGCCAGCGGGGTTCCATTCATTACATTCCAGTTTTCAGGAGCTGCACTTGCTTGGTGGGAGGCCTATGAGAGGCATAGACCCGCTGATGCAGTGCCCCTTACATGGCACCAGTTCTCCATTCTCTTTCTGGAGAAGTATATACCACAGTCTCGCCGAGAGGAGCTGTGTAGAGAGTTCGAGCAGTTGCATCAGGGAGACATGACCGTGACGCAGTATGAGATGAGATTCTCTTAGTTAGCCCGTCATGCCATCTGGATAGTTCCCACAGATAGGGAGAGGATTCAGAGATTTGTTGATGGTCTTGCTTACCAGCTACGGGTTTTTCTGACTAGGGAGAAGGTATCCGGTGCTTCTTTTGAGGAAGTAGTTGACATACCCAGAGAGATTGAGTCAGTGTGTCGACAGGAGCGTGTTTAGAGAGAGGCCAAGAGGCCTAGAGGTTCTGGTAATTATAGTGGTGATCACTCAGGAGGTCAGTCTCGGCACAGTAGAGACAGGACATTCAGACCTCCTCCGCCAGCCCGTCCATCTTACAGTGGTGCTTCATTAGGACACGGTCCCCGTAGCTCTCATCTGGACCATTCCTCATTCAGTGCACTTCCAGCCTAGAGCTCATCTCGGCCACCCTCAATTCAGGGTTCCTCAGCACATGGTTCTTCTAGCACCTACCCAGGTTGGCCCAGACCGTCCTCAGCTACGGAGATTAGGAGTTTCTTGGGTTTGGCAGGTTATTACTGTCGCTTTGTGGAGGGATTTTCTTCTATTGCTTCACCTTTGACCAAATTGACCTAGAAGGGTGCTCCATTCAGATGGTCCGATGAGTGCGAGGAGAGCTTTCAGAAGCTCAAGTCAGCATTGACTACAGCTCCATTATTGGTATTGCATACAGGTTCGGGTTCTTACACAGTCTATTGTGATGCTTCTAGAGTTGTATTGGGAGCGGTTTTGATGCAGGACGGTAGGGTGATTGCCTACGCGTCCAGACAGCTGAAGGTGCACGAGAAGAATTATCCAGTGCACAATCTTGAGTTAGCTGCCATCGTTCATGCCTTAAAGATTTGGCGGCATTACTTGTATGGGGTACAGTGTGAGATTTTCACTGATCATCGTACTTTGCAGTATCTGCTAAGGAAGAAAGACTTGAATTTGCGTCAGAGGAGATGGTTAGAGCTTCTTAAAGACTATGACTTAACTATCTTGTATCACCCGGGAAAGGCCAATGTAGTGGCCGATGCCTTGAGTCGCAGAGCCGAGAGTTTGGGGAGCCTAGCTTAACTTTCAGTAGCAGAGAGACCGTTAGCACTTGATGTTCGGCCTTTAGCGGGTCAGTTGATGAATTGGATTTGTTAGACCCTTCGCGAGTGGTAGCTAGCATGGCTTCCCGATCTTCTTTATTCGATCAGATTAAGGCACGGCAGTATTGTGACTGCCACTTATTAGTTCTTCAGGATAGAGTTTGTTGGGGTGATGCTCGGGATGTGACTATTGATGATGACGGGGTTATGAGGATGCAGGACCATATTTGCGTGCCCAATGTGGATGGTATTCGGGAGTTAATATTAGTAGAGGCTCACAGTTCGCGGTATTCTATTCATACGAGTGTCGCGAAGATGTATCAGGATCTAAGTCAGCAGTATTGATGGAGGCGGATAAAGAGAGATATTGTTGAGTCTATAGCACGGTGTCTCAACTGACAGCAAGTTAAGTATGAGCACCAGAGACCAGGTGGATTACTTCAGAGGTTAGATATTCCG
Source organism: Nicotiana knightiana (assembly GCA_005239525.1). Classification (NCBI taxonomy): domain Eukaryota; kingdom Viridiplantae; phylum Streptophyta; class Magnoliopsida; order Solanales; family Solanaceae; genus Nicotiana; species Nicotiana knightiana. Next base: position 31,222 of record ML437784.1, read on the forward strand.
GAGAGGAAGCGGGAGCGGATCACCATGGACTTTGTAGTTGGACTTCCACGAACTTCGAAGAGTTTTGATGCTATTTGGGTCATTGTGGATAGATTGACCAAGTTCGCGCACTTCATTCCTGTCAGAACTTCTTATACTTCAGAGCGGTTAGCTGGTATTTACATTAAGGATATTTTCCGATTGCATGGAGTTCCGGTTTCTATTATTTCTGACAGAGGTACTCAGTTCATATCTCAATTTTGGAGGGCCGTACAGAGAGGTATGGGTACTGAGGTAGAGTTGAGCACTGCATTTCATCCTCAGACCGACGGGCAGTCGGAAAGGACTATTCAGATTTTGGAGGACATGTTACGGGCCTGTGTGATTGATTTTGGTGGTTCATGGGATCAGTTTTTTCCATTAGCGGAGTTCGCGTATAATAACAACTGCCAGTCCAGTATTCAGATGGCCCCGTATGAGGCTTTATATGGTAGGATGTGTAGATCACCGGTTGGTTGGTTTGAGCCTAGTGAGGCTAAGTTATTGGGCACAGATTTGATTCAGGGTGCGTTGGAGAAGGTGAAGTTGATTCAGGAGCGACTTCGCACGGCGCAGTCTAGACAGAAGAGTTATGCGGACCAGAATGTTTGGGATGTGTCTTTTATGGAAGGGGATAAGGTACTGCCGAAGGTATCACCCATGAAGGGTGTTATGAGGTTCGGAAAGAGAGGAAGCTAAGTCCGCTATTTATTGGTCCCTTCGAGGTGCTTCAGAAGGTTGGAGAGGTGGATTATAAACTTGCCTTGCCACCCAGTCTATCGAGTGTTCATCCGGTATTTCATGTGTCGATGCTCAGAAAATATGTGGGTGACCTGTCTCATGTGTTAGACTTCAGCACAGTTCAGCTCGAGGATGATATGTCTTATGAGGTATAGCCAGTGGCTATTTTGGCTCGCGAGGTCAGAAAGTTGAGGTCAAAGGAGATAGGTTCAGTGAAGGTGCAGTGGAGAGTTCAGCCAGTGGAGGAGGCTACTTGGAAGACCGAGCGGGAGATACATAGTAAATATCCTCACTTGTTTGAGACTCCAGGTATGTTTCTAGACCCGTTCGAGGATGAACAATTGTTCAAGAGGGGGAGAATGTAACAACCCGGTCCGTCGTTACATAAAACCTGCATTATAATCGTTGTTATTGACTTTTCATAGGTGGGTTATTCTATTATTGATGTGTTAGAGTCGATAGGCTTGAAATCGGAATGGTTAAATGAGAATTCAGTAACTTAGTCTTCAAAAGATAGCCTTATAATGGGAAAAGTCAACTGAGAGTTGACTTATTGAGAAATGACCTCGTAATGCGGATTTTATGGCTCGGATAGCTTTGTTAGGTGATTTGGGACTTAGGAGTGTGTTCGGAATATTTTTGTGATGTCCGGTGTAGAATTAGGCTTGAATTGGCGAAAGTTAGTTTTTGAAAATTTTCGGACGGCAGTGGAAAATAGGCTATCGGGGTTGGAATGGAATTCCAACAGTTGGAACAGGTTCGTAATGCCATTTTGGATGTGTCTGCAAAATTTCAAGTCAATCGGAGTTGTTTTGGATGGTTTCGGCATTATCGATGGATTTTAGAAATTTCAAAGTTCTTAGGCTTGAATCAAATGTAAATTTGGTGTTTTGATGTTAGTTTTGGTATTTTAAGAGTGAAACTAAGTTTGAATGATGTTATGAGATGTGTTGGTAACTTTGGTTGGGGTCCCAAGGAGCTCGGGATTGATATCGGGTGGTTAACCGGCAATTTTGGCCTTAGGAACCTACTGAAAAATTTGGTGTTCTGTTGCTAGTGTCCTTGTACGCGATCGCAGGGATACATTCGCGATCGCGTAGTGCAAGTTGAGAGGGGCAGAATTTTTCTCTCTGCGATCGCATAGGTGAGTTCGCGATCACAGAGGTTGAGCAGTGCGATCGCGTGAGGAGTGTTGCAATCGCGTAGGGATAAGGCAGGCGCGTGGGGGCGAGGTCGACTGGTCTTCGCGATCGCGAGGGGTTGGAGACTGGTGCTACGCGATCGTGACAGGGAGTCCGCAACCGCGGTGAAGAAATCACTGGGCATAATTGATTAAACCCTTTCGCGATTTAAACCGTATTTTACACCATTCTTGTACGGGAAAAAGCTTTGGGGACGAATTTTGAAGAGGGAAATCCTTGTTCTTCATAGAGGTAAGTATTTTGATTATTAAAACTCGATCATGGATGATTATAGAACATAAAACTAGTGTAAATTCGTGAAAAAAGAGTAGAAAAAGGGATTTTGGGGCTTGAGAATAAGAGGCCTTTAGGGGTCGATTTGAGGGGTCAAACGGACTCCGATTTTGGTGTTCTTTATATGAACGGAATCGTGGGAGGATGAAGAATAATTTTCTGTAAAAATTTCTGAGTTTCGGGATGCGGGCCCGGTGGTCGGATTTTGACCGGTTTCGGATTTTTGGGTGAATTTCCATATTTTCAATTGGAAATTGTTCCTTAAGCATATATTGATGATAAAAATCTGAACTTGGTAGATTTGAAGCACTCGGAGGCCGAATTTAGAAGCAAGAACATTGCGTAGTAGTGTATTAGCTGATTTTGAGGTAAATAACGCTTCCAAACTTGAAATTGAGGGTTCGAAACCCCAAACTATTTGATATTTGTTGTTAATTAAGGTGACACACTTTCCAAGTGACGGGCATGAGGGCGTTTACCGAATATCTGTAGCCTGGCTCATCCCATGGCACTGTCTACTAGTTATCTCAGATTGATATTGTACTGTGAAGGTGGTAATTACCTTGAACGAAATAGAAATCATGCTAAGTATAAATGTTAAGGCTTCACGCCGATGTGTTTAGACCGGAATGGTCGATTATTGTTGTCTCTATCTGTGATTATTGCTTTCATGTACTCAGTCCTATTATAGTATATGTTTCATGCCTCAGTCTCGTAAGTTGCTAGTGTATTCTATATTATCATTAGTTTGGGCTGCATTGCATATGTTAGAACATTTTAAGTGAGACTGGAAGGTACTGACTGAGTGAGACCTGGAGCCTGGTTTGAGACAGTTATGAGGTCGGACTGCACACCGCAGCGATCCTGAAATCATGCCT
>ML437791.1:0-29452 GCA_005239525.1 Nicotiana knightiana
ACCAAAGTACTGACTATTCTCAAGGTATTAGCACGTTTCGAGATATTGCTACGATTAAGCCCTTAACCATTCCTACTCCTAAAAATTAAAAACTACCTACACCCGATTCAATTAAAAACCCTTGGAAAAGAACTGTGGTCCAAAGAAAAACCAAGGGGAAGTTACTACACTACTTAAAACAAAAAATCTTTTTTTTTTGTATTTTCTTTAGACTTACTTCCTTCAAGAAAACTGTCTAGGAGATCCATCGTCGGGAAGAGTCCACATATTTCTAAAAAATAATTTCCTGTTTTTGTTTTACTTTAAAAATCTATTTTTGTTTTATTTTAAAAATAGAAACTCTTACCAACAAGAAAAACTAAAACTACTAATAATAATACATACAACAAATCACAACAATTATGTACAACACCCCACACTTAAATCATGCAGTGTCCTCAGTGCATCACCTATAGACAAAACAAGAAATAAAAGTAAGGTGTAAGAAACTCCCTGGTCCAATAGTGTTGACATCCTATCCATTGATCTCGCCTGCATGTTCCTTTGAGCACATACTTTAATCATTTTATGCCTCCACTTTGAACTTATGAATTGCACCACAATTTTTGATTCTGCTTTATGATCATGCTCATGGGGTGGTGGCACAAATCTGCCTGGCCCAATAAAATCATGTACTAATCTGCGTTTCTTGGCTTTTCGACAAAATGTATATTCCTTCCTTTTTGACAAGAAGAACTCAAGAATGTAGGCATCTTGTTCTTTATCCCTCAACTCATCAGGTGATTCGGATAACTCTATTTGCATATCATCATCCCAGCACAATGTGAACCAATGGTTGGAATGAGTACCAACATCCTCAATAATAATGATACTAGATTCTACAAAATATGTATCATCAATGTCCTTGGTTATCTAGTATCTTTTCTACCACCTCAGCATCCTCCAATTTCAATTCTAACCTGGGTGATTCTTCAATAGATGGCTCGGCCGGCGGGTTCTCTCTTTCCTCTTCATATAGTGAATCAAACTCGAGAGCCTGTTTCCATACCTCTTTTTCCTCAAGTGCTAACACCTAATCTGCTAGTTCTTCACCGTTCATATCATCCNCGGGATCACATGCACAACATCAATAATAGAGCAGTTGGCAAACTCACTAGGTTTCCTCATATATTTCTGCACGTTGAAAGTGACTTCTTCATTGTTAAGCCTCATCTTAAGTTCACCAGTCTCACAATCAATAAGAGCTCTGCCTGTGGCCAAAAATGGCCTTCCCAAGATTATGGGAATTTCCTCATCTACCTTGCAGTCTAAGATCACAAAATCAGCAGGAAATACAAACTTTCCCACTTGCACCAAGACATCATCCAGAATACCCGACGGTCTCTTCACCGTCCTATCAGCAAGTTGCAACAGCATGGATGTGGGCCTGGCTCTACCAATTCCCAGTCTTTTATATATGGCCAGCGGCATCAAATTAATGCTGGCCCCCAAGTCACATAGAGCTTTGGTGAAAGTCAAGTTGCCTATGGTACAAGGAATTGTAAAACTCCCTGGGTCAGACAACTTTTCAGCAATAGGATGTGTTACCACCGCACTACAAGTCTGAGTAAGGGTGACAGTAGCTAGATCTTGGAAGTCAACTTTTCTGGACATCAATTCCTTCATCATTTTAGCATACCCAGGCATTTCTTTCAATGCATCAATCAATGGAATATTTACCTGTATCTGCTTTAGCATGTCCAAGAACTTCTTGTACTGTTCATCCTTTTGGTATTTAGCCAGCCTCTGAGGGAATGGAGCTGGCGGTCTCTTTTTCCCAGTGATTTGGGACTTTTCTTTCTCAGCCACCACCTCAACTACCGGCTTCTGAGTTATCTCCACTTCTTTTTCATTCTCATTCTGTGCACTGAGTTCTTCTTCACTATGTTGCACTGCTGCCTTGGTCAAGTTTGTTGAATCATCAAGTTCAATCGGCCTGGGTACCAGTGTCTCGGCCTGTCTGCTTTCATGAGCTCTTTCCTGTTCCAAGTTTAACTTTCTGCCACTGCGAAGAGTCACTTCCATCAGCTGCCTTGGGCCCAGGTCCACAGGATTTACCTGAGTATCTGCAGGTAAAGTTCTAGGAGGACGACTGTTTACTGCCATAGATATCTGGCCCAACTGTATTTCAATATTTTTTAATAGCTGCATCATGTACATCTACTCTTTCACTAATTATGGCATTTGAACCAATTACCTGATGCATCATAGCTTCTAACCTGGCAAACCCATCTTCTTGCCTTCCTCCTTGTTGTTGCTGAGGAGGGTAATATGATTGTTGTTGATTCTGCTGGGTATAACCTTGTGGTCTCTGATACGGTGATGCATTATCTTGTGGTCCCCTGACACCCATATTTCCACTATTCTGCTATTGGTGAGGTGGCCTATATGGTTGAACTTGCTGACCCCAGTTCTGTCACCCTTTTCTCTGGCTTCCATAATTCGACACATAATTCATATTTTCTGTATAAGGAGGGTGATGGCATTCTGTATTCCGGTGATTACCAAGTGGTTGACTAATGCAAGTGGTGCATAAGCCCCCATTGGTTGTGTCAACGATGTGTACCTGCTGTTTTTGTCCCGATTCTTCCACCTTCTTAGTAAGTATACTCATTTGTGTTATCAAGGTGGCTACGTTGTCTGCAATGGTATTAGATGGATCGGATGGCACTGAATGTACTACAGGAGTAATGGGTGCATTCCTTGTTGTCCATCCTGAATTCTGTGCTATTTTATCAAGCAATATTTGACTCTATCTCCACGTTTTGCTCAGGAATGCTCCACCAGCCGAAGCATCAACATTTTCTTTCACAGTATCAGCCAAACCCATGTAGAATCGTTGCCCCAACATTTGCTCTGGAATGCCATGATGTGGACAGANGCTAGCCTCGCATCAAAAAGCCTAACTTGACCAAAATTTCACAAAGAATCTGTCGGAGACATAAAAATTGAGTTCTGGGATCGTTTGATACGAAAAATGAGGCAGAATATCTGGCAGAAAAATATATAAAACTAGGGTTTATTCATTCGGTCATATTTTGAGTTGGGGAGCTCGGATTTGGGCGATTTTTACCATAGGGATTGGAGTAAATGTTCTCTAATCATTTTTTGGATATATTTCAATTACCCAATATTTTTTTATCACTTTTAAATCAAAAATAAGAATTTTTATGGAAAAAATTTAGGGTTTGGGTAGAATTAGGAAATTTTGTAAAAATCGAATCTTTAGCTCAAATTGAGGTCAGATTTCGAAACTAATTGTATATTCGGGCTCATGGGTGACTGGTAAATGTAATTTGGTCCGAACCCTAAATTTGGACCAAGCGGCCTCGGGGTTGGGTTTTAGCTTTTTTTTAGAAAACTTAGGAAAAATTATAATTTTCAGTAAAGTTAGTTCTTTTAGCATTAATTAATGATATTAAGTTAATTATGGTTAGATTCGAGTGTATTGGAGGTAAATTCAAGAGGAAAAGCTATATTGAACAGTGAGCGGCCTGCGAAGTTGAAGTAAGTGCTTGGTTTAACCTTGACTTGAGGGAATAGGAATATCCAATCTGATTGTTATGTGAAATTGCTTGTGTATAGTGTATAAGTGAGGTGACGAGTACCTATGCACTACTAAATTTTTGTTTACCATGATCCCTTTTTCGTTTTCCATTTATTTGCTTCCCGGCTTGACTGTTTTACGATTGTTGAGGTTTATATGGTCAAGTGATGATCTTTGCTGTAATAAATCTAAGACCTGAATAAGAGTCACATGTACTTTTATCTTGATGTTATATANATCCCTTTTTCGTTTTCCATTTATTTGCTTCCCGGCTTGACTGTTTTACGATTGTTGAGGTTTATATGGTCAAGTGATGATCTTTGCTGTAATAAATCTAAGACCTGAATAAAAGTCACATGTACTTTTATGTTGATGTTATATAGATCAAGAATGCATTTGGATGATTGTTTTTATGTTTTTCTTTTGAAGATTTAATGAAGTCTTAAACCTTAGACCAATAAAAAAAAAGTATTGATAATATTGCAGAGTAGGACCCCAGACTTTAAAAATATAAAACGGTAAGATAAGATAAACTATCTGGAGCTTATTAAATTTAGGTCATGAGTGAATAGATGAAAATATTCATTTATAGGCGGCTTTTAGAAATATGTTCAAGTACGTAATTGAATTATTCCGCATATGCTACTTGACTATTTATTTTTATTTGATTATTGTCAAGTATTGTTGCACGCGTATTAAAAGTGTTGGCTGTTCCCTTGATTTTGTTATGGTACATAAAGGTTGAGCTGGATGACAGTGTTACGATATTTACACATATTCTGGTTAGTTTCATTATGAAATAATATTGGATACAACTTGTGAGCTATATTGTGTTCTGTTTACAATTGTTGAGATAAACGTGTTGTGAAAGGCTTGGCCTGAATTGTGAAAGTTTTTGATAAATAAATCAATTGATAGTGATAAGGGTGGACAATATGATAGTGATAAGGGTGGACATGGGAAATAAATGATAGTGATAATTGTGGACATGGGAAATAAATGATAGTGATAAGAGTGGACAGAAGAAATAAATGATAGTGATAAGGATGGACAGGGGAAATAAATGATAGTTATAAGAGTGGATAGGAGAAATAAATGATAGTGCTAAGGGTGGACAGGGGAAATAAATGATAGTGATAAGGGTAGACAGGTGGGATCGGGTTGCACGCCGCAACAAGACAGTGATGAGGGAGAATATTTATGTTTTACTGATTTTAATTACAAAGATTTGGAAACTTTACTGTTTTACTCTACTGTTTTCCCATATCTTGCACATTTGGTTATTTTAAATTTAAGTTAAAACTTGGAAAGTTGTGTGAAATTTTGGTGACAGCCGAGGCCCGGAATAGGTGACTGAGTTATTTTATTTATTTATTGTTGCAGTTATATTTTCTTGTTTGCGTAGAATTGTTTTATTACTTTATTATATACATATATTGTCGCATGTTAAGTTATAATTTCCCCACCTTAGCCTCGTCACTACTTCGTCGGGGTTAGGCTCGGCACTTACTCAGTACATAAGGTCGGTTGTACTGATACTACACTCTGCACTCTTTTGTGCAGATCCAGGTACCGGCCAACAATAGAGATTTTTAGTAGCCGCTATTCATTATCCGGAGACACGAGGTATATCTGCCGGCGTTCGCAGATCCCGAGAGTCTTCTCTTAGTTCGTAGAGACTGTTTTATAATTTTCCTAAAACAATTATATTATTTCTTTCAGCCCATTGATTATAGTATTCTTTAGTAGTTCGTGAATTGTGACACCAGACCCTGAGGTAGTCTTAGAGTTATTTATATAATTAGTTCGTGGCTCGGTCTATTTATTTGCTTATTATTTTATATTTGGAGTTATTCTTTGGAAACCATTAGATTAAGTTTACTTTAAATTTATTTTATTATGTTTAAATGGATAATCAAAGGAAAATAGCTAATCGAACTCTAATATTGGCTTGCCTAGAAAGTGTGGTGTTAGGCGCCATCACGATCCCTAAGGTTGAGAATGTGGGTCGTGACACCTATATATCAACTTCCAGCGTATTATGTTGGAACTCTAGTATATTATGATGAAGTTCCATCTTAAACCAATTTTTCGAAATTGGTCAAGCAAAGAAGTTAATATACTGGAGTTCATTTATACTGGAACTCCATCATAATATACTGAAGTTCTAGCATAATATATTGGAACTCCAGTATATTATGCTGGAAGTTCACATGTAAAAAATTTGAACTCCAGTGTATTATATTGGAATATTTTCCGTATTTTGAATAGTGTTTTCGTTCAGATTTATCTTTACATGAAAAGTGACTAAATTTTGATTAATTTTGAAACTGTGGCTATTTTTCAATTACCATTTGTAAATCTGGCTATTTTGAATTTCACCCTATTCAATTCGGGCCTCAGACACTAATTCATATTGAAACTTATTGGGCGGCCCTTTGGGGTTCTAAAATGAGAGTTTTTCATCCTTATACACTATATGAAACTTTATTACCAAAAATGTTCATGTTTACTTAATTACCTGGCCTAAACAAATTTTGTCTACAAATTATATACATTTATTTAAACTAGAATCCTTTTTGCAGTATCCTTCCTTTTTAGGCGCGGGATTTTGGGATCGTGTAGGGTTCTTCCGTGAATTTTGCGACGCAATCATCATAATTGATTTAAGCCTGCAATTGTGCCGATTTTCTATAACACCCCGTAAATTTGGCTTAGATATGAATGTGTTAAATGAGTAGTAAGGTTATATATTAGACATATGAAGTCTATAGAGATGAGTATGGGTGAAAATAGTATTTTCAAAATCAAGATGGAAAGTGAGGTGCATAAGATTCGACAAAATCGACTAAGTTTGCAGAAAGTCCGTCTACCATAAGGTTTTGGTGAAAATGTGTAAGTAATTTGGGAAAATGCAAAGCATGAAAGTTGTAAGTCTTTGAAATATATTTTCAATGATATATTGTGGAAACCAAACAGAGATCTGCGCAAAACGTTATGCCCGAATTACAGAACAGTGCCTATCTACCGCGTTCGGCCGTGTTCCACCGCGACCGCGGTCGTGAGGCAGTGCTCCACTGTTTGCCGCGGTCGGGACCATGGTCAGGCCTTCTGGGGCACGGTGGCCGACCTGGAAAGTCATTTTCCTAATCCTATTTCGCCTCCCCACAGCCCCAAAACATAAAAACTTGCTCTAGAAAGGAAAGCTATCAAAAACCTAACTCCTTTAGGGTCCCTCCACCATCCAAGGTAAGTTCTAATGGCGATTCTAAGTTTATTTCAATTCTACAACATCTTATTAACATGGTTAAACCCTCCAAATTATTAGATATTCGATTGGGACATCATTGTTGAGAGAAGGAACCCTAGAACTCGAATTCAAGGGGATTGAACTTCAAAAGGTAATGTCTTCATCCTCTAATTTATTCTAGCATTGTTTTAATGATTATAAACCCCAGTTCATGAGATATGAGTTGATGGGTTGATAGAAAAGCATGAACAATTATATGTTTGGTATGTTGATTGTTGATTATTGGTTAAGGGTGTTGTTTACCTTATGGGTGATAAAGAATAATGTTGATTATAATCATTTGAGACATTAAAATTTATCTAGGAGCAAGAGAATGGGTTATTGGGTGTAGAGACACCATTAATAAGGACTATGAAGCTTTATTCCCACCAAGTATTTGATAAAATGCTTAAGTTATCAAAACATGAGAATCATAGCTAATATGGAATCCCGTTGACTTGTATTGCTATAAATTAAAGTTTAAAGGGTTCACAAACGTTGTATTACGCTCAAGAGTAGGAAGTTAAGGTATGTGAGGCTAACTCTCTATGTTTGGGAATGTTAATGATTCTCCCTAAACTATGTTTCTTTACCACGTTACTAATTGCATCAGAAATATAGTTTAGCCTAGTTCCTTGAGTAGTTGTAGAACTTCTTTTCTCTAGCTTCATAACTCGTTCATGAATTTCATTTTGAACATTGTGAGCTCAGTTCATATTCAACATAGACTTGGGTTTGATGTCCCTGAGTCTCAGTATAGCTTACTCAGCATTTCATAAATAGTTGAAGTTTCAGTGTTCATAATCAGTTCAAGACTACATGTCTCAGTTTAGTCCTATTCAATATTCCAGTATTATGTAACTCCGTGTGATTCAGCATTTCAGTATCATGTATTGCAGTATGATTCCCAGTTCCTGATTTTAAATTCCTGAATGTTTAACACCTGTTTTTGGGCCTGTGGCCGCAATTTATATGCTTTATGCATCTTTGGGCCTGAGGCCGCAGTTTATGCTTTATGCATCTTTGGACCTGAGGTCGTAGTTATGTATACGTATAATTGGGCCCGAGGTCACAGTTTGTGCACATATATATTGGGCCCGAGGTAGCAGTTTTATATTTAGATAAACAGGTTGTTCATCATTCAAAAGGGGGAGTATTCATATCCTTACTTCCTTTCAGTTCAATTATTAGTTACCATTTCAGTTATCAGTTATCATATCAGTTACCAGTTATCACTAGTTATCATTTCTCTTATCAATTATTAATTCTCAGTTATCAGCTTAGTTTCAGTTTCATTATCTATAATTATTTCTTTCAGTTGCTTTACATACCAGTGCAATTCAAATGTACTGACGTCCCTTTTTTCTGAGGCCTGCATCTCACGATGCAGGTAATGATTTACAGGTTGACGATTCAGAGCGCTAGGATTCTCGTACCAGCTATTTGGTGATCCCCAGTTCGTTCGGGGAACTATCATTACCTTACAGTCTTCAATATTCTTAGACAGTCAGTGTTTTTAGTACTTCATTAGAGGCTTCATAGACTAGAGTAACAGTTTTACAGAGTCGCAAGCTTTTCATATTATGCTATGTTGGCTATCAATATGTACAGAATTGTAATAGTAATTCCGCACTTTGATTTATATCATCCAGAATTTCAGTATATCAGCATGTGTTAGTTTATCTTCCGTATTTAATATGTTATGATATCACATGTTGATTCAGTCATCCAGTTGGTTCGATCGGATGCATGTAGTCAGACACCGGGTGTCGTGTTACGTCCAGGCCCAGGTTCGGGGCATGACAAAGCTTGGTATCAGAGCACTAGGTTCAAGAGTCCTAGGGAGTCTATGAAGCCATGCCCAGTGGAGTTTCCTTTATATGTGTGTGCCGACCACTCATATAAATGGTTAACTACCAAGACATCCAGGATTGTTTCACTTCTTTCTACTCTAGATCGTGCCATGAAGCTTAGAGCAACAGTTAACCTTCTGTTTTTATCGAATTCCATACGTATTGAATACCCAAGCGACGAGCAAGAAAAAAAAATCCAAGGTTCTAGATAGGATGATTTCCCCATTGGGGTATAATTATGGATTACATGTTAGTAACAAATGAGACTTGAGAGGATGTTGGAAGTGGGATACAATGGATAGTAGTGCATATTAGAGCATAACCTTACTAGAAAGTACAAAAGTAGTTATTATGTTCTATGGTTATCACTTTACCTCAATTACCAGTTATACAATCTTTCAGTTAGCAAGTTTATGGTTATTCATGATGCCAGTTATCAGTTATTCAGTTACCAAATATCCAATTTTCAGTGTATCAAAATTTCTGGTGACTTCTGAGTATACAGTGGTGCACATGGGTTCTCAAAGAAAATATAAGTAACAATGATTATAGCGTAACATTGGCATATTTTAGGTTTGGATTAAGACCAAGACTCAGCGGATGGCGTAGGAAGTGATTAAGCAGATGATGGTATACTCTGAAGAATAAGTTTGTGTATGGTAATCGTATGTGTTTTACCTCAGAGAACAATTTCTTTTAATTCTTTGAATGGAGCCACAAGTTGGATGATGATAGTTCAGATGTCAGATGCTAACATTTTTCACTACAGTTTTGGACAGAAAAGAGCCTATGGGTAAATACCTAGGAGTCAGAAATGTTTGTTATTATCAAAGATGTGATTTCGCACAACTCAAGTATATGACTAAGAAGACAGGATGTACGAAATGAAAACCAAGATAAGCCGATATTGAATTTCAAGGAATGATTTTTAGTTGTTTAGATTTATTCAAATCAAAATTAGAAAGTACCATATTAGTGAACTACTGTAAGAAGCCGTTATTACTGTGAGATAAAAGATAAGAAAGTTCCCCCTTAGATTATGTGACTAGGTGTTTACTCCAGATGTATATGGTCGGAAATGATTTTGAAGTGTATAGAAAATTTGGGGTTAGATATTCTAATTTTGTTTAAGACAGATGAAATTTCCCTAATTGTGATCTATGGACATAGTTCAAAAAGAATGATAGAGTGCGGAACAAGTTTACGGTCAGATGATGAGAGAAGTTAGGAGTAACCTTATGCTTCACTTTAGATATTCAAAGCAAGAGGAGAAATTAAGATGCTAGCGGGCGCTTAGAAAAAGGAGAGTAAGTAAGTTTAGAGTAGATACAGTGAATTAGCACTTTCAGCAGAGCTAGTAGAGGTACAGTCTGATTTACTTAGCCAGGTTAACTCTAGTGAATGGATGACAATTTGAAATACCGAACGTGTTTTAGAACCCAAAGAGTGTAAGTTAAATCCGAAGTACAGTGATAGTGGGAAAAACAATCAGCTAGCAATAAGAGAGCAAACTATAGAAGAATGGCTGTTAGGAATTATCGAAATGTGGTTTCTCCAAGATTGACAGTGTGAGCAGAGTTAATTAAGATTGTGTATGATAGATGTGAATATATTAGCTTTCTGTTATGTGAATAATTTAGTTTTTCTAAGTCTGAAGTAAGTTGGAAGAGTAGTCGTCATTGACGTAGAGTGCAAAGAATTGCAGAAAATAAGGAAAGTTATTTAGATCCCAGCAAAAAAAAGGGAGGATCCACAAGTATAAGACTTTTAGTCTAAGAGGTGATATGAAAACCATCAGTAAGTCCAGATGAAACTTGAATAGTTAGCATTGGATATGAAAAAGAAAATCAGTTTGGTAATGGGGGAAGATACTATAATTACCATAGGGATTATGTCTAGCATGTGTAAGAAACCCAAAGCGAGTAGAATGATCACCGAGCTTAGCTATTGCTGATAAAGTGATCACAGAAAAGCTACAAAATCATGCCTATTTATGTGTTATGAGGGTAGTGCCATTGCACGGGACTCCAAAATTTAGAGTACATGTCAAAGACTTAGTTCACAATAGTACTATAAGTTTTTTCAGGAAGTGCTTAAGAAGATAATCAAGTGTGGGAAGTATAACTCATGATTGAGGTAGATAAGAGAACTCTGGTGAAAGAAAATTCACCAGCTAAGAGGAGTTCGACTTCGGACTCCGAAGACGACGGAGTTGTTGTCTAGAACATGACTTGTTCCCCATTATTAGCCGAAGAGAAGGAGAAAAAATTTGATGATCCCTATGCGTTGCAGTTGAAAGAGGAGATTCACAAGTATAAGACGATGGCTTTTGAATAAGGGGGAGATGATGGTACTTTGAGTTACCAAGACAGATTGTGTGTTCCAGACATAGATGGACTTAAAGATGGAAGATCATGTTAGAAGCCCAAAGGTATTCTTTCAATCCAGGTTCCCCAAATATGCGTCATAACCAAGGAGGTTTGTTGGTGGACCAACATGAAAAAGAACGTCACAGACTTTGTGGCCAAGTGCCTGAATTATCAGCAAGTGAAAGTCGAGCAGCAGGAAGCCTAGTGTGTTACCATACCACAGACTACAAAAAATCTTGAGGGGAGATTGTAAGTATGGACTTTATAATAGGATTATCTCACCCAATTTAAAAGCATGATCAGATTGGGTGTTTCTGAAAGTTTCGCCTTTGAAAGACGTTATGAGATTTAGGAAGAAGGGGAAGAATAGTCCCTACTATATTGGGCAATATAGAATCTTGCGAAGGATCGGTCAATTAACTTACGAGTTGGAGTTGCCACCAGAATTAGTGGCGGTACAACTAGTATTTCACGTGTCATGTTATAACATTCAAGTTTCCAGTACTTAGGTACTCATGTCAGTTCAATACTCAGATATTCGAGTCAATTCAATACTCAACTACTCATATCAGTCCAATACTTAGATATTTATGCCAGCTTAGTACTCTGATATTGATGTTAGTTCTGTATTCATGTATCCATGGCAGACCAATATTCAATCAATGCAGCAGTCATTAAGTTCAGTATCAACAATTCAGTAATCATGTATTCATTCCGTTTAGTATGCAAGTGTTAATGAAAGTTCATGTTTCCCCCAGACCCGTTTAAGGTCCGGAGTTAGCCGAAGTTACAGTCAGGACAATCATTCTAGGACGAATGATCCCAAGGGGGAGATAATGTAACACCCCGTAAATTTGACTTAGATATGAATGTGTTAAATGAGTAGTAAGGTTATATATTAGACATATTAAGTTCTATCGGGATGAGTATGGGTGAAAATAGTTGTTTCAAAATCAAGATGGAAAGTAAGGTCCATAAGAATCGACAAAATCGACTAAGTTTGCAGAAGGTCCGTCTTCCAGCAGGTTTTGGTGCGAATTTGTAAGGAATTTGGGAAAACTCAAAGCATGCAAGTTGTAGGAGTTTGAAATAGATTTCCAACTATATATTGTAGAGCCCAAATGGAGCTCTGTGCAAAACTTTATGCCCGAATTACAGAACAATGCTTATCCACCGTGTTCCACTGCGACCGCGGTCGTGAGGCAGTGATCCAGCTGTTTGCCGCAGTCGGGACCATGGTCAGGCCTTTTGGGGAGTGGTGGCCGACCTGGGAAGTCATTTTTAACATTATTTCGTCCCCCGACAGCCCCAAAACATAAAAACTTGCTCTAGAAAGTAAAGCTATCAAAAACCTAACTCCTTAAGGGTCCCTCCACTATCCAAGGTAAGTTCTAATGGCGATTCTAAGTTTATTTAAATTCTCCAACATCTTATTAACATGGGTAAACCCTCCAAATCATTAGATATTCGATTGGGACATCATTGTTGAGAGAAGGAACCCTAGAACTCGAATTCAAGGGGATTGAACTTCAAAAGATAATATCTTCACCCTCTAATTGATTCTAGCATTGGTTTAATGATTATAAACCCTAGTTCATGAGATCTGAGTTGATGGGTTGATAGAAAAGCATGAACGGTTATATGTTTGGTATGTTGATTGTTGATTATTGGTTAAGGGTGTTGTTTACAAAGAATAATATTGATTATAACCATTTGAGACATTAGAATTATCTAGGAGCAAGAGAATGAGTTATTGGGTGTAGAGACACCATCAATAAGGACTATGAAGCTTTATTCCCACCAAGTAATTGATAAAATGCTTAAGTTATCAAAACATGAGTATCATAGCTAATATGAAATCCCTTTGACTTGTATTGCTATAGATTAAAGTTGAAAGGGTTCACAAATGTTGTATTACACTCAAGAGTAGGAAGTTAAGGTATGTGAGGCTAACTTTCTATGTTTGGGAATGTTAATGATTCTCCCTACACTATGTTTCTTTACCACATTACTAATTGCATCAGAAATATAGTTTAGCCTAGTTCCTTGAGTAGTTGTAGAACTTCTATTCTCTAGCTTCATAACTCGTTCATGACTTTCATTTTGAACGTTGTCAGCTCAGTTCGTATTCAACATAGACTTGGGTTTGATGTCCCTGAGTCTCAGTATAGCTTACTCAGCATTTCATAAATAGTTGAAGTTCCAGTGTTCCTAATCAGTTCAAGAATACATGTCTCAGTCTAGTCCTATTCTGTATTCCAGTACTATGTAACTCAGTGTGATTCAGCATTTCAGTATCATGTATTGCAGTATGATTCTAAGTTCCTGATTTTAAATTCCTGAATGTTTAACACCTGCATTTGGGCCTGAGGCTGCAGTTTATATGCTCTATGCATCTTTGGTCCTGAGGTCGCAGTTTCTGCTTTATGCATCTTTGGACCTGAGGTCGTAGTTATGTATACGTATACTTGGGCCCGAGGCCGCAATTTGTGCACATATATATATCGGGCATGAGGCCGCAATTTTATATTCAGATAAACAGGTTGTTCATCATTCAGAAGAGGGAGTATTCATATCCTTACTTCCTTTCAGTTTAATTATTAGTTACCATTTCAGTTATCAGTTATCATATCAGTTACCAGTTATCAGTTCAATTATCACTAGTTATCATTTTAGTTATCAATTATTAATTCTCAATTATCAGCTTAGTTTCAGTTTCAGTATCTATTATTATTTCTTTCAGTTGCTTTACATACCAGCGCAATTTAAATATATTGACGTCCCTTTTACCCGGGGCTTGCATCTCACGATGCAGGTAATGTTTTACAGGTTGACGATTCAGAGCTCTAAGATTATCGTACCAACTATTTTGTGATCCCCAGTTCGTTCGGGGGATCATCATTACCTTATAGTCTTCAGTATTCTTAGACAGTCAGTGTTTTTCAGCACTTCATTAGAGGCTTCATAGACTAGAGCACCAGTTAGACAGAGTCACAGGCTTTTCATATTAAGCTATGTTGGCTATAATTATGTTTAGAATTGTATTAGTAATTCCGCACTTTGATTTATATCATCCAGACTTTCAGTATATCAGCATGTGTTAGTTTATCTTCCGCATTTAGTACGTTATGATATCACTTGTTGATTCAGCCATCCAGTTGGTTCGCTCGGTCGCATGTAGTCAGGCACCGGGTGCCGTGTTACGTCCAGGCCCAGGTTCAGGGCATGACATTTTCTCAGTTTTCCATCGCTGGTACTCTGGTTTTCTCTGTCTCCTCTAATTTCACAACCATAAGCGAAGCAGGTATCTAAAATTGTATTAAATTCCACGAAATTATATAAAAAAATAGCTATTATGCTTCAGCTAAATGGTGATTGAGATAGCTTTGGGAGATACATAGATTTTAATGTTGACAGAATTGTAGTCAGCGATGATTCAAATTATAGTCAATTGAATTCAGCAATTGTAGGTCATCTAATGATCGATACATCATAAAAAATCATTAAAATCAAATACGTTGTAAACGAACATTGTCCTCCAATGAAAATTCGGAACGATATGTGAGTTCGAGTATACGTGGAGACGAAAAAAGAAAAAAAAAGCTTAGGAATGTATCCGTTATGTATAACAGTGCGTGATTTCGATTTGGAATGCAGTATCTCTTATTCGAATACAATTACAGGTTTGCTCTGTTATTTCAGTGGTAATGTTTGTTTATATTTTATGTGTTGTACATTTTTTCAACAATATAGCTATAAAAATACTACATAACAAGTGTAGTTCAACTGTTATGAATATTGAAGTATTGAATTTCACGTGTTCTACAATTTTACTACAAACTATATACAATATATGTCTGAACTGTAGTTGGCTTTAATTGAGTACAGGTTCATCTGGAACATTGAAGTTGATTGATATGCCAACATCTCCGACGATAGTGGAATATGAAAGTATCATCATAACAGAACATACGCCAAATGTTACTGAAGTAGGCCAAGTCTACAAAGACAAGCAAACAATTGTCAGTGCAATGAATGACTATACTGTCATGAACAAGTTCTAATTTAGGGTGAAAAGGTCTAGTGCAAGAAGGTAGGAACTGTTCAATTGGCAAAATCATATTTTTCTTAATTTATAGTTTCTTTGTATTTTTTTTGTATAGTTTGTAATATCGTTGTATACAAATTGTATATAATTTGTAGTTTTTTGGTATATAAATTGTTAAATATAAGATTTTTATACTTAAACGGCCTATTATTTTATAGCTAAATTTTTCATAATATTCTTCAGATTTTTATTTTGTAGCTATTGCCTGGTATGTGTTGGGGACAATTATACATGGCACTTCAAGTCCACCAGCATAAACGATTCAGCATTGTTCAAGGTTCAAAAATTCAACAGCTTGCACACATGCTCTTTGATGGATAATACATACATACAACGCAAACCTACTTCCATGGTAGTTGGTAGCATGATTATACCAAAATATGCGGATCCAAAGATAATTTACACAACAAAAGACATACAAACTGATATGTTGTCTGAACACGGTGTGAACTTAACATACATGCAAGCTTGGAGAGCAAAGGAAAAGGTTTTGGAATTTTTGAAAAGTCATCTTTCTAATTCCTACAGGCGTTTGCCAAGTTATATGTATATTCTAGAGAAGACTTATCTGGGGTCGGTAGTTAAATTGAAGAAGACCGACGATGACTGTTTCTTGTACGCATTTATTGCACTTAGTACGCCAATCAAGGGTTGGGAATATTGTAGGACAGTTGTAATAGTTTATGGGACCTTCTTGAAGTCGGCATATAGGGGAATAATGCTAATAGTTAGCACAATGGATGCATCAGGTATTGTAGATTAATTGTAGAAATATTATTGTAAATTTGTTTTTTAGTATGTATGTTTTTCCTCTCCAGTTTTATTTTGGAAATTGAATTTCCTTTTGCCACCTGTGATAGGTAGCATATTACCACTGACATACGTTGTTGTTGATTCAGAAAATGACGCATCATGAAAGTGGTTTTTTGAGCAATTCAAACATGCATATGGTGAAAAACCAAATATGAGTGTTGTTTCGGATCGGAATGAGAGTATCTTGAAGGCAACATCTATTGTTTATACCGGCATGCCACATAATGCATGCATGTGGCATATTTGGACAAATATAAGGTCATAAGGGACATCTAAATACTTTTCCACGGCACGATCATACACGCTTGATGAATTTAATGAAAGAATGTCAAAGATTGAAGAGATCGACACGCGTGTTAAAGCATACCTATATGATATTGGCTATCATAGATGGTCTCGGGTACATTCTACGGTGAACAGAATGGGGACGATGACATCAAACATTGCAGAGTCATTGAATGCGGTAAAAAAAGATGCAAGAGAGCTGCCCATAATAGACCTATTAGAGTACATGAGGACTCTTCTGAACGTTGGACTAATGAAAAGTTATTGAAAGCAAATGGTACATTCATATACCTTGGAAAAAATACAACAAAGAGTTAGAGGACAACAGGACATTATCGCAGAAGATGAGAGTAAGCTATTGATCGGGTCAAAGGCTACACTACTATTGAGTAGCGAGGGTAATCGATGCAGTTTTAACCCAACTAGGTCGGGATCGAATCCACAGGGAGTTAATTATTTGGAATTAGGTTTATATCTAAGATAGATGCGGGTTTTGAGTCTAATTACACTTCCACAAGTTTTGGTTTGATTTCTACTTCTAAATTTACTCTAAAGATTGCAATAATTGAAACTAAGGACAATATTTTTGTTGTTGTTTTTCAAGTGTTTAAAGAGACTAGGGTAGTGACTTCTACCTAGGTGGATATCTAAAGTTTAGCAAAGTTCTATGTCAAGTTTGATTAGTTGGGATTGTAATATAGCTATCACCACCCGGGTACTCATTCTATACCTCTTAGTAGTTTGAGTGATTTTGCCCAATTTGGCTTTCTCAAGTCCAAATGGGTATTCATGCAATTCAAGTGATATTAGCTCAACTCAGGTATTACTATCTCTAGGTTTAACCCTTTAATTGGGGCTATCAATTTCTTGAGTTCACATCAATTCCTTGTTAGCCTAGTTTTCCTATACTTTGTCCCTCTTTCTCAAGTAGAGATTAAGTCATAAAGGCATGAATCAATGTTTGCAACTATTAATTCTATAGTTCTAGAAAGAACTAGGCTAAATATCACTAACACATACACATTCAAGCTCTAAAATCAAATATCCATTAAATACTCACACTAGGGTTGGGTCACAACCCTAGCTACGTGTTTAGCTATTCATGGAAATAATAGAAATTAGAGATGAAACGAAGATAAAATCAATAATATTAGATTATCAGATGAAAATCTAATGTTAAGAAGTGAATATAGTACAAAATTTTCCAAAATAGAAAAGCCAGATATCTCAGGTGCTCATACAATACATAACAAAACCTAAAAATAACAAAAAGTTCTATTTATACTTAGTTGAAAATATCTGACAAAAATGCCCTTGCGGAGGTTGTGCGACCGCACTCTTGCTTTTTGCGGCCGCATAATTTTGATGTGGTCCGTGTTCTTTTCTTTTAGGATCTGGGTTGAGCTGCGCTTTCGCGGACTGCATAATTCTGATCGCGGCTGCACAAATATGGTACGATCCACACTTCTCTCTTTTGCTCAAGTTGTTAAGTCTCTGAATCTCAGTCATCGCGGCCCGCGTAATTTCATTGGCGGCCGCACAGGGACTTTCGCGGCCGCATATTTCTGGTGTAGTTCGCGCTCATCATTTAGCCCAAAAATCACACTCTCTGAATCTCCCTCATGCGGACCGCGTAATTATGACCGCGATCGCATCTTGTTTTTCGCAGCCGCACAATATTTGTGCGGTCCGCGCTTCAGATCTCTTTTCTGAGTCTTGGTTTTTGTTCAACTTTTGAATCCTTTGTGAGTTGATTATGGTTCCTTTGGCTCATTTTGAACAATTCCTGCAAGCAAGCATATTTCATTAGTTTCCGGGAATACCTTCAAGCATTTTTGGCTTAAAACACAAGTAAAAGAGAGAAAATAATAGGTTAAAATTCCCACTTATCAATTCCCCCAAACTTAAGATTTTGCTTGTCCTCAAGCAAATAAGGTAATTCCCACCTCCACTAGAAAAAAGGATATTTCAGCTGACCTAAGGTGAATCAATCATGCATCAATTGGTACTAACAATTATCCTCAACACAAATGAATTATCAACAACACCATCTTTTGACATTTTGAGAACCATAGTTCTAATGTGACACTAGAGCATCAAGAGTTGACTTAATTCACCAAGGAAGCTCTCTCTATCACGTAGGTCATTGTGGAACCCAAACTCCTCCTCCTCTACTCTCCATGAGCAAATATCACTTTAGAATGTAACACTCAAAACAAGGATTGCAAAGAAGTGCACTCATCTCTCTCAAAAGAATGTCACAAGTTCGGCTCTAAGTACCAGAAGCTTGCCCCTTATGTAAATCACCACTAATATAAGCTCACTCAACTTAAAATTAAATAGGGATTTTGCGGGAATGTAATGAAGGTCTTTGGATCAAGGTAGGACTTATCGGCATATGATGGTTTCATCTTTCCTTAAGCACTCAATTTTCTCATTTCCGCTCATACTTTCTTGACTCTTCGAATCATTTTATTCTTCCTTAGGGGAACTAAAGAGACACACTGTCACTCTTTCTTGCTCATGGAAATAATTTTTCTCCTTTTTTAATCACTCCATTCCTTTCATCATTGCTTTCTTTGGGTCCCTTCAACTTTCACTTTCTTTTTTTAACATATTTTTTTTTTTTTTTGCCTTTCTTCCTTTTATTTGCCTTTCCTTTTCTTAATTTCTTTTTCTTCTATATACCTTTTATCACTTTCAAATTCCTCGTCTCTCCTCCAAACTTATGGTTTTTCCAATTTTTATCACGAATACTAAGAAAAGATCGGGTGCCAAGGGAGGGTCATTATAAAACGGATAAAGGCTTGTAATGTGGCTATTAAATAATGAAAGGGGTTGACTAGGGATATCACATTGGTAGGCTATGTAAGCTTTCAATTTTCAAGTTGGATCAAGGAGAGCCTACAATCATTTCTCAAGTCAAGCTACACTTAGAGTTTCGCCTATATAAACATTAAGGGCAAGTTCTAGACTTATTGGCACGGAACTTGAACTTGCAATTCAATATCTCACTTCTAACGCTGCTGGATTGTTAAAGAGAACAGAGTCGAGGGGCCACAACAACCCTAGCTAGGATTGAAAATCACAAATGGCTCAAAGAAACCACTCGATGATTGTTTTAGTTAACACAAGAGTCTAAAGGTCACAACTAGAGCTATTCTTGCCGATCAACTTGTTTCTAACCATAAGGTAGAAGGCAAAAGTGTTAGTACCAAGTGAAGCTGCTTGAGACATTTTTATTCATTACTAATATGTACCAAAACATAAAGAAGACGGACTCAATCCCTTAAGAAGGTTGTCACGCCATCCATCGTTGGGAAGAGCCACCCGGTTCACACAACATCCACCTTTGGAAAGAACCATAGAATTAAGAAATCAAAGGCTTATTGTTCATATAAAATGTTACATCCCGTACTTTAATATTAGGATAAGTCGTAGTAATCCATATGATCTTGAAGGGATTAAGACCATTCATGAGATTATAGAAGATTTGCGACTATAAGACCCCATAATTTTAACAACCTTGATACCGTTATATACATTTGATATGGTACTTTGAGTGGAATATTTTAAAAATATAATTTTATATAGTTATTAATATTACTACTTTCGAATATGCTTTAAATTATACACATAATATAAGAAAGTTTATGAGATTTCTTTATTGTAAAGATAGAAATTATTTTCTCACAAGAAAAGAAGGATATCTTTTTACCATTTTAAGAATTAAGCATACGAAAGTTTGTACTCTTTATATGAGATTAGGAAAATTAGAAGTTGAGAAAATATATATTTTTTTACATGGATGTTTTAATGAAATAATAGTGTATGTATTGATTTTATATGGTACCACATGACCATGATAGTAAGATGCATAAAGTGTATTAAAAGTGAGTAGTATTTTAAGTAATTTGGGATAATTCCTAATTATATGGATAATTGAGTAATTATTAGATTAGTAGGGGATTAACAAGATAATCAAGAGGTTAGTGGATTAATAATTAAAAATAGGGATAAGTTTGGTGAAAACCTAACTGTTGACATCTAATTTTGGCCATCCTCTTTCAAATTATCTTCCTTGGGCTTCATAATCATATAAATATTACCTTATATTATTAGATGAGAAATTACCATGTTTACAAAGTAATTTATACATTACCATTATTTACGTTATCAAAATCTTTTGGAATTTTGATTTAAACTACTATATTTTACCATTTTGTTAAATATTTGTACTAATATAATCAAGGTTAATTGTATTTTACACTCATCCGTTACTTTTTAAAAAGTACTATTACTTTAGATTAATTCTATTCCCAATCATCTTATAAGCTAAACTCTCACTAAGCTACATGATATAATTTTATAGTTACAATTTTTCCTTAATCATACTCTAAGCGCTTAATTTATGTATAGTATAGATTTTTTAAATAACATCAACACCACTATTACTACTACTACTAGTATTACTATTAATGCTATTATTATTAGTACTATTAACATTATTCTCAATATTATCATTAATAATATAGTTATTTATTGAATTAGTCACTTAATTAATATGTAATATTATATATGCTCAAAGTATTTTTATTGAGTTCAACTTATTGGAATATGAGAGCCTAAATAATTTAATTTGAATAAGGAAAAGGGGCAGACTAATTTTCGGCCCAAAAATCGTGCTCAAATTATTAGTCCAATAAGCCCATATATAACCAAACAGCCTTATTTAAATCCAAAAAAAAAAACTCAGCCTTATTTGAATAACCCAAATTATAAGCCCACATGCCTCTATTCCATCACTTAAAGCCCTAAAAAACTAAAGAGCCGCATATCCCATCTTCCCCTCGCCTCTTCTCCCCATTCCATTTCTATGCAAGGTCAAACTTTGTTTTAGCCAAGGACAAAGTTTGCCCCTTCCATTTAGAGAAAGATCATTGTCTTTCTTTTTTTTTCCAACAATTTAGTCAACATAAGATACCAAAGAACTCTTTTTTTAATTTATTATTTCTGATTTTTTGTACAGAAAATCACTAGAGCAGAGATTCAAACAGTTTTTTGTTGAAACCCAAGATCAGCCTGTGATCCTTCTCTGCCAAAGGAAGGTTCAGCAAATTCTCAAGAAATCATATTTCTCAATAGTAACGTGATTTGCTTCAAACATCTCATACAAGACTACTTAATACTTAGCAACGTGAGATTTTGCGATTCGAAGGAAGTACAATGCAATCTTTTTCAAGAATATCATACGGATATTCCCCTACTCTGCCGTTACGTATTTTATCATAAAAGACGAGTGTTACAGGAATTGTTAAGAGAATCGGCTCAGGAATGTTAAGGCTAGTCCTTATTTCTTTTGGCATGATCCAAGTAACGATACGTAAATGTAATGTTATTCCATAAATGACTCTACTCTTAGTAGTTAAGGATGTCTACGTTATTCATTCTATGTAAAATGATATTCAAAGCATGTCTCAGTATGTTCCTAAGTTTCTATTGAGGTATTTGATAAAGATGTTAATGTTCATAATATAGTAATACATGCGTTTTCATGCATATGCATTTGCCACCGAGCTACGGTCGGTCGAGCAGTCATGCATATGCATTTACCACCGTACTACGGCCGATTGGGCAGACATGCATTTATCATCGGGCTACGGTCGGTTGGGCAGTTACCACTGGTTGGACATTTATGTATCATTATTTACCACCGGTTGGGCAGTCATACATTTACCACCGTGCAACAGCCGGTAAGGCAGTTACCACTGATCGGTTGGGCAGTTATGCATCATACGACATGGATAATAGAAATAGTCTCAAAGAGAAGCATTATATATATAAGTATGATAAGTACGTATATAAGGTGGAACTTCAGAGATTCAGGTTGATTCTTGTATGTCTTTAATTAATGTTGACTTATTGTTATGTTTCATTTCTGCCTTACATACTCAGTACATTATTCATACTAGCGTCCTTTTTGTTGGGGACGCTGCATTCCTGCCTGCAGGTATAGATAATCATTTTGACGAGCCCTCATAGTAGACAAGATTAGCATTCGACGAAGGATCTGTAAGACTCCACCTTATTCAGAGTGCAGCCGAGTCTATGAGTCATCATGTCAGAATTTTGCTACAGTCTTACGCGTAGGCCGGTGCCCTGTCCTGCTTGATGTCTAATACTCTTAGAGGCTTTGTAGACAGAGGTTCATTTTGTACAGTATGTCAGAGGCGTTGACGGCCCATATGTATTCATGTTTTAAGAAAAAAAAAGGGTTGAGTGATACAGTATTTTCCCACTTACAGTTGTACATTACCTGTTGTGGCATGTTGGCCCATGATAGCTAGAAGATAAAAAAGAGTTACGGAGTGGTTCGCTCAGACCAGTATAGCGCCGACTGCCAGCAATGCCGCCCGAGTTTTGGGGCGTGACAAAGTGGTATCAGAGCGGGTCGTGTCCTAGGAAGTCTACAAAGCCGTGCCTAGTAGAGTCTCACGTATGGGTGTGTTGCACACCATATTTATAATTGAGAGGCTATAGGGCATTTATGAAATGTTTCCCTTCTTTTGTTTCTATATTGTGTCATGGAGCTGAGTCGTAAGAAGTCAGTATGAGGCCTTCGCCAGATTTTGTAGGAACCAGAGGTGCATGTATCATAGTAGAGCTTTAGGGCATAATTTCCACCTATGTTGAAGGGAGGTTAGGAAAGAAACAGAAGATACAGTACGATATTGAAAGGTATGTAAGGTAAAGGTGAAGAAGATACGACATACTCAAGTACGAAAGGCTATGAATAGTCGAGAATTCAGATATAGTTTGGGTTTTAGTTTAATTTACAGAGGATACCCTAGTAAAAATTTTGTAAATCTCTAAGAGTTAACATTCGAGGACGAATGTTCTAAAAGGGGGAAGGATGTTACATCCCGTACTTTAATATCAGGATAAGTCGTAGTAATCCATATGAGCTTGAAGGGATTAAGACCATTCATGAGATTATAGAGGATTTGTGACTATAAGACCCCTAATTTTAACAACTTTGATACCGTTATATACATTTGATATGGTACTTTGAGTGGAACATTTTGAAAAATATGATTTTATATAGTTATTAATATTACTACTTTCGAATATGCTTTAAATTATACACATAATATAAGAAAGTTTAGGATATTTCTTTATTGTAAAGATAGAAATTATTTTCTCACAAGAAAATAAGGATATCTTTTTACCATTTTAAAAATTAAGCGTACGAAAATTTGTACTCTTTATATGAGATTAGGAAAATTAGAAGTTGAGAATATATATGTATTTTTACATGGATGTTTTAATGAAATAATAGTGTATGTATTAATTTTATATGGTACCACATGACCATGATAGTAAGGTGCATAAAGTGTATTAAAAGTGAGTAGTATTTTATGTAATTTGGGATAATTCCTAATTATGTGGATAATTGGATAGTTATTGGATTAGTAGGGGATTAACAAGATAATCAAGAGATTAGTGGATTAATAATTAGACTTATGGATAAGTTTGGTGAAAACCTAACGTGGCAGCAAGTGTAATTGGATCAAGACTACATGATGACTCTTTGGTCTTTACAATTAGGTGGCATATGTTGAGGATTCTTGTGGCCAAGTCATCTAAAATGTGGGGCCCACACCCAAAGATGAATACTTCTATAAATTCTCTACAAAGGAATGAAGAAGGTTCAGCAAATACTCAAGAAATTATATTTCTCAATAGTAACGTGATTTTCTTCAAACATCTCATACCAAACTACTTAATACTTAGCAACGTGAGATTTTGCGATTCTAAAGAAGTACGGTGCAATCTTTCTCAAGAATATCATATGGATTTTCTCCTACTTCGATCCGTAGTTACGTGCTTTATCATAAAAGACAGGTGTTAGAGAAATTGATAAGAGAATCGGCTCAGGAATGTAAGGCTAGTCCTTCTTTCTTTTGGCATGATCCAAGTAACGATACGTAAACATAATGTTATTCCATAAATGTCTCTACTCTTAGTAGTTAATGATGTCTACGTTATTCATTCCTATGCAAAATGATATTCAAAGCATGTGTAAATATGTTCCTAAGTTTCTATTGAGGTATTTGATAAAGATGTTAATGTTCATAATATAGTAATACATGCGTCTTCATGCATATGCATTTACCATTGAGCTACGGCCGGTCAGACAGTCATTTATTTACCATCGAGCTACGGCCGGTTGGGCAGTTACATATTTACCATCGTGCTATGACCGGTTGGGCAGTCATGCATATTCATTTACCACCGTACTACGACCGGTTGGGCAGACATGCATTTACCACCGAGCTACGGCCGGTCGGGCAGTTACCACCGGTTGGGCAGTTATGTATCATTATTTACCATCGGTTGGGCAGTCATGCATATTCATTTACCACCGTACTACGACCGGTTGGGCAGACATGCATTTACCACCGAGCTACGGCCGGTCGGGCAGTTACCACCGGTTGGGCAGTTATGTATCATTATTTACCATCGGTTGGGCAGTCATACATTTACCACCATGCGATAGCTGGTCGAGCAGTTACCACTGATCAGTTGGGCAGTCAAGCATCATACAATATGGATAATAGAAATAGTCTCAAAAAGAAGCATTATATATATAAGTATGATAAGTATGTATATAAGGTGGCACTTCAGAGATTCAGGTTGATTCTTGTATGTCTTTAATTAATGTTGACTTATTGTTATGTTACAGTTCTGCCTTACATACTCAGTACATTATTCGTACTGACGTCCTTTTTGTTGGGGACACTGCATTCATGCCTGCAGGTATAGATAATCAGTTTGACGAGCCCTCATAGTAGACAAGATTAGCATTCAACGAATGATCGGTAAGATTCCACCTCATTCGGAGTGCAGCCGAGTCTATGAGTCATCGTGTTAGAGTTTTGCTACAGTCTTATGGGTAGGTCGGTGCCTTGTCCTGTTTGATATCTAATATTCTTAGAGGATTTATAGACAGAGGTTCAGTTTGTACAGTATGTCAGAGGCCTTGACGGCCCATATGTATTCATGTTTTAAGAAAAAAAATGGGTTGAGTGATACATTATTTTCCCACTTACAGTTGTACATTACCAGTTGTGGCATGTTGGCCCATGATAGTTAGAAGAAAAAAAAGAGTTACAGAGTGGTTTGCTCGGGCCAGTACAGCGCTGGCTGCGAGTCACGCCTCTCATGTTTTGGGGCGTGACACAAAACATAAAAATAAAGCTAACAACTTAAAAAGAAGTTACTAAAGGAAATAAGAAGTTATGCTACTAAAGAAAAACAACGCAAGAAGTTATGAAGTAAATTACAAAAAGCAAACTGAATATGTACAAAATGAAGTAAAGCGAATATATACATAATGGAAATGAATATATACATCGAATGGTAAGAATATATACATACCAAAAGTGCAAATAAATATAAATAAAGATAAATAAAAATAGTGTAATGGTTATTACATACCAAATGTCATCAAATCAAAATGGACCACCCCCCAAATGAAAAATAACATTGTCCTCAGTACTACTAACAAAATAAGATTAGGGAAAATGGTAGAGAGTAAAGAGAACTCCCTATGTGGTATCTGTCTGCATCGGGACCTCAACATGAACATGGTCCTCAGCATGCATGGGGTTATTAACACCCTCTGTATCCTCTAACTGGATCTCCAAATCCTCTGACTGGGGGACTACGGGGTTGCTGAGAATCTGAATCATCTCCTCAGCAGTGTGTGAAGTGGCAGGCGGTTCCTCAAACTGGCTGTCTCCTCCATGAGCAGGTCGAGTGGAATATCAACCGCATAAGAAATATTCTCAACCTCTTTTCTAAACTTCTCCACTGACTCCTTAGATGCCTGAGTCTTCCACATCTTCTTCACCTGCTTCCCCAAATCCTTGATAATCCTCCCATGTGCATCAAGAGTCTCCCGGATCTTCTTCTGGTCGTCCAGAATCTTCTTTTGATTGTCCAGAATCTTCTTCAAAGAGTCCTCCACTGATGGAGGTACCTGAAGATATGATGGGGCTGAAGACTATGCTGCCACTGCACTGGATATGGCAGTCATCTTAGTGGTAGCTGCCTGCATCCAGTTGTTGATACTGGATAGTGCTTGTGAAACCCGCAGTGCAGTCTGAGGGTAACTAGAAGATGACGACATTGACAGTGGCACTGAGAGGGATGGCCCGTGAGGATGGAGGAGGAATGGAAGCTGCTCCGGTAGAAGTACCGGCTGCTGTGGAGGGCTTGGCAACTGACCCGGTGGCCACTACCCCTGGCTTTTCAGACTGGCTAGTGGAGGTAATGGCTTCACCTTTGAATTTAGGGTTGTCCGCTCCCTGGAGGTGATACCATGAGAAAGGATTTTTAGCCTTCACCTCAACATCAAAATGCCTCTTCTCTACCCCTTGATCTTGGACATACTCAGTAAGGAAGTTGGGTAGGGATATGATCTTTCTTCTTTCTGGACTGCATTGGAGATGTTGTAAGACATCAAGTTCTACACATTAATTAGATAGCCTACCATGATGGAAGCTACCAATACTGCCCTGGGTTGTGGGAGGAAATTCTCATGCTGGCAAGGGTCGAGACGGCTGCACACGAATGTTTGCCACCTTTTTTCTTCAAAGTTAAGGGTGGCTCTGACAATCTGAACTCCTGTTGTGAGCCATGTAGGTGTTTTCCACGGAATAGCAAGAATCTCAGCTAGCCATGCGCGAGATGCAACACCCAAGGCTAGATTCTCTAGGTATTGCACTGCCTCAACCTCCTCAAATCTGTCATAGTCATTCAGTGTGTGGCCATCAAAACGGTTCAAGTTTCGAACCTTCATCACCTTGCTACCCGTTTTGATGTGGTATACATTTGCATAAAATTCCTTGACGAGGTATTCATTGGCATCTTGCACCCGTCCGGTGAAATATTTCCATCCTTTTCTCTCCATAAATTACTTTAGGACATTTGGATTGTGCGGGTTTAGGTCTTTGGGTATGAATTGACCCTCAAGAGTGAGCGATCTTTGGGTCCACCATTCCCGGAATTTGGCATACGCCTTCTCACTCACAAATCTATCGGCCCACACCTCCAGTTTCCTTGACCTAGCCAAGCCTTCACAATTGTATCACTCCCTCTCCCATCGTCCGGGACCTCATCATCATCATTATTCAAGTTGATTGGGTTAGTTGTTGTAGCAGGTATTTTGGCAGGTAGGGGAGAGGGCTCAGATGCTTCACTACCTCCCTCTGAGCCTCCAGAAAAACTAGAGGAGGAGGTAGATTCATTTACTAAATGGAGTCTACCGGGGAATTGTTGTGATTGTGCCCCCAGTTGAGCTTGTACAAAATCCCCTTCAGAAACTTCACGGGATGCGAGGTATTCACTGAAGTCTGAGGTGTCTGGAGGTGTTCTAGTGAGTGTAATCTTTTTGCTAATGACTCTTTAGACTGATAATGGCATGATAGGTTTTCCTCGACCCCGACCTCGGGAGGATTCTGCTCCTCTTTGGAAGTATCACCTCGACCACGTGAACGCACCATTGTCTGCACACACAAATAGTGAAAGTCAGTTAGAATTAGGGTTCAACATGTGTTAAAGAATTACAGTTGAAAAGAAAGACAGTGCTTCTCAGAACATGGCAGCGCGGACCGCACAAAAGTAAGTGCGGCCGCAGACTGCCCGTCGTGGACCGCACTAAAATAAGTGCGGTCGCATAATGCTCATCGCTAATCGCACAAAAATGAGGGCGGTCGCGGAGATATCAGGTTCAGACTACTGGTTCTCTGAAGTTCACCAACCGCGGACCGCACAAAATTGAGTGCGGCCGCATAAAACCCCTCGCAGACCGCACAATTTTGAGTGCGGCTGCATAAGAACTTTGTTGGGTTTATGAAGTTTAACTGTGCGGACCACACAAAATTGGGTGCAGTAGTGAAAAACCAACTGCGAACCGCAGAAAATTGAGTGCGGCCGCACAATCTTAGCATTCACCAGTGTCTTCAATCTAGGGTATCGCGGACCACACAATTGTGTATGCGGCCGTGTACCCTAGCGCGGACCGCACAAAAATGTGTACGGTCGCAAAATTCAAATCAGAGCAGCACTGAAGTACAATTAATACCAGGCTTTTCACTAGTTAGGCAAGATTTGTGGCAATTAAACAATAAAAGTTACTAACCCTAACCCCCATTAAGCATTAAAGCACTACCCATATGTTTCTAAGCAACAATTAAGCATCAATTTGACATATTTGTCATGAAACTAGCCCTAACTTAAAATGAAAACCAAAATCAAGAGAAGAGAAAAGAAAAAGATGAAATTAATTCATTGAAATCAACATACCAGTAGTGAAATATAGGAGGAAATCTACACTTGATGAGTAAAAGATGAGATTGAGAACAAGGAAGAGTGCACTGTGCTTTAGTCTAGCTTGAGAGGTCAGAGTGTGTAAAGTGTGAAAAGGCTTAGAAAGGTCTATTTATACTCTGACCCTATTGCCCACCGACTTATCTGAGTGTGGATGCGAAATTCTGGTGCGGTGCGCACTCTTTACCTTTTTTCACTCAGCAACGGATACACTAGCGCGATCCGCATAAAAATGGCTGCGGCCGCACAATTTTTGCGGTCTGCAAAATTTTGACTGCGGCCGCGAATCCTTAAAGGATTTTGTCAGGCCAAACTTCAGAGAGTTGGAATTTTCCTCTTCCAGCTGCGCTGATGGCACAATGAATTGTGCGGCCGCGAAGTGCTTGTGCGATCCGCATAATTCTGACGCGGTCCGCACAATTTCACCACTTAGCCAAATTTTTCCTTGTCAATTTCCTGCACTGCACAACCAATTCCTTCATACATCTCACAACCAGTTAGTCTAAAATAATGGCTAATCTAAAAAGAAAATCAAAAGAAAGGAAAAACACATGGGTTGCCTCCCAAGAAGTACCTAATTTAGCGTCGCGACACGACGCATGTTACCATCATTCATTTGAAATGGAGCAATGCCAAAACGTGGCCATCATCAACCTTGTCAAGTTAGTGCTTCTCGGTGCCCATGGGCTTTAAAGATGTGAGACCCCATGTGTTTTTTTTCTTCTCTCTTCTCTTACGTAACGTGGCGTTGTT
>ML437794.1:0-54690 GCA_005239525.1 Nicotiana knightiana
AATTAAACTCAAACAATTAATCTATTCAAGCGAATACTAAAGTATGAATATTTAACTAAAATTTATCTAGAATAGTAAACTATGAAATTAAAGAAACAAATTGGCGAAATTAGACACGAACTCAATAAGAGTCGATATTATAGAGCTATGGGTTAGCAAACAATCCTGTTGAGTTTTCCACTTAAATCGTCTAATTAATTTATCTGGTTTATTGATTGATGAGAGTAATATTGCTCGTAACCTTCTCCCGAAGTACAACTCCCCTATTCAAGCTAACCTAACGCCTATATTCCTATGAAATTAGGATTAACAAGAACGCATTAATAATTCCCGTATAATAACCAAGCAAGGCGATTAGGTATATTCCTATCCTAACCGCAAATCCGCTCCCCTGAAGGGTTAAGATNTTGGTGTGTGTTCCTCCACGTCAAATACACCCTCGTGAATAACCTCCCCTAAAAGTTGTATTTTTGGGTCTATTTATATGTTTTGGGAAAAACCTCAAACGTGTAGGATACTTCTAGTCAAACCGGGAAACACTTAAAACCTTCAAAACTCGGACTAGGCCGAATCAGGGACCAGGCGTTACAGGCCAAACGCCTGGCCAGGGCTGGCGTTATGGGCCAAACACCCCCCAAACGCCTGGTGACACCAGGCTTTATAGCCCAAACGCCCGGCTAAAGCCCAGTTCACTCCTTTTTGACTCTTGAGCGTATTTTTGACGTTTATGCATCCATTTAGCTCGGCTTCCATCTCCAATCCACCTACACATGAAATAGACTCCATTATGCACATACGACGTGTATTTTTGTCATTAACGCACATAAAATGTAAGGCACATAATGCTTTAAACCATGAATTATAGCCACACATCAACACCCCACACTTAGACTCTTTCTCGTCCTCGAGTAATGGGACAATCTACTACCCTTCAACACGTACACAATTCATTATCAACGAGTATTTAACTTTTCAATCACACACCTTACCCCTTAACTATGATCGATACCGGCAATCAAGTATGAACATACAAAATTTCACATTCTTTCCCTTCTTTAAACATACCCAAGTATAACAATTTAATCAATCATACGAATAACCTAATTGCGACCACCCAACCTCAAGAATCAACTTGCAACCACTAAGCCCCCTCAATTCACGCACATACCCAACAAGAAAGTTTACAACATTACCAATCGTTCATAAGATCATGTGCCCTCACCAACAACAAAAGAGTGAATATAACTAGTCCACACATTCAAATATGCTTNATTGTAATGTAGGCTAAGGGACGGGTATGATATATTTAGGAATAATGACTAACCCTCCTAAGCACTTTAATACACTACCTTCACAAATCAACACATATTCTTCTCAACAAATTCCCTTGCCACAATTCAAATTCAACATAGCCCTTTTTTTTTTTATTAAGCACTTCTACATTTTCACTAGCACAAATTAATAAAAATTAGAGGTGTGTATCTTTTTGTACATACGTTTACTATCATTTCACTCCATATATGAAGATTCAATGACTAGTGACTTTTGAATACAATTTTTGTGCACCAACGGGCCCTTACATGGCTCCACGCAAAAACTAATCCTCATTATCCCACCTTACTTCTTTTAGCGACTAAGTGCCTTAGGAGGAAAAGGTGCAAAAATCTCAATTTAAGAACAAAATAGGGGTACGGCTTGTAATGTGGGTACCAAAAAAGAGGTCAAACGGCTCAAAGGGGCTAGCAATGGAAATTTTTAATTCTTATGTGACAAGTACATCCATGATCAAGCAAGAAAATACCTACGTCATTTCCTAGACTAGCATAACCTACAATTTCGCTTCGATTAACACACATGGCAAGTTCTAGACTACACATGATAGGATAGAAAATCACTAAACCTCATTCACACATTGCACATGACTAAATCACAACGGTTTTATTCAACTCTCAAGTCAAGCAAGCACACAAAATTGAGAGAATTAAGCAATATTACACTATGTAGCATACAAGTCAAACAACTGAGCTAAGGCGTCACAAAATAGGCTATTTATTTTTACTCAGGCGTCACATGTCAAACCAAATATATGGGAAAGCAGAATTTATAACCTAATATGCCGGCATCAAACATGTCATAGGGTATTTCTAAGTTACTCAGTTTCTTCGTAACTACTCTAAAAAAACAAAAATAATTTAAAGTGCCTCGTTCAAGCTACACCCTTGGAAAAGAATCGTTGTCCAAAGAAAAACCAAGGGATACTACCTAACTATCCTACAAAAAAAATAAAAAAAAATCTTTTTGGCATTTTTAAATCGGAATTTATCCCTCAAGAAGATTGTCCAACAGATCCATAGTTGGGAAAAGTCCGAGATTTTTTTAAAAAAAAAAAAATCTGAAATTACACCTCAGAAAGTAGTTTTCCCACCCCACACTTAAGTTATGCATAGTCCTCGATGCATGATCACAAAGAAAAACATTAAAACAAGGGTGAGAAATACTCCCTGAGACCCTCTCGGGCATAGCCCGGACATGATTCTCAATCTTTAGAGTCGGGATGACCCCACACTTAAGCTCAAACATGCCCCTCAGCTTCAACTTTTGGGTACTCAGACTTCCCCTACTCTGCAAAATAAAAACAACACAAAACTGACACTAAAATAATAATGAAAAGATATACAGGTTGGGTTGCCTCCCAACAAGCGCCTTATTTATAGTCGTGGCACGACTCTGCTACTTCACCACTTTTCCTTCCACTTTGAGGATATGAATTGCGTCCCCAATTTTGCATCAATTTTTCTGTCACGTTCATGGGGTGGTGGTGTAAAAATGAAGGAACCAAAACTTATTCCGAAGCCGTTTACACAAAAAGTCAAATTCCAGTCAAATTTCACCGCTTAAGCTTCCAAAACTAGAATCCTTCTACCAATTCGACTCTGAATCATTCAGTGACTGAATCCAACCATGAACGCATGTCTATATACATAGTGTGAAGCTTCTCAATGTCTTATTCCGCCGAATGGAGCTTAAATTCTCAAAATGACCGGCCGGATCGTTACAGTTAGCAAGTCTGCTGGTTGATCATTTGTGGAGACATATTTTGTGATGACCAGTCCTTGTTGGATATTTTTCTCTTACAAAATGACAATGTATTTCTATATGTTTAGTGCTCTCGTGGTATACAAGATAGAAGCTATTTGAATAGCTGTTTTGCTGTCAGTAAATATGTCAACTGGTAGGTTGACTTCAGCATCTATCTCCTTCAGCATTCCTAGTAACCATGTTAATTCTTCCACAGTTGCAGCTAAACTTCTATATTC
The DNA here is from genome assembly GCA_005239525.1 of Nicotiana knightiana. Classification (NCBI taxonomy): domain Eukaryota; kingdom Viridiplantae; phylum Streptophyta; class Magnoliopsida; order Solanales; family Solanaceae; genus Nicotiana; species Nicotiana knightiana. Next base: position 3,318 of record ML437794.1, read on the forward strand.
TGTCTGAGTTGTGCTTCTAGAAACAGTAGTTTGTTTCTTAGATTTTCAATAAACTAAGGAGTTGCCCACCTTTATTAGGAATCCAGTAACTAATCTTCTAGTAACTGTACAAGCTACCCAGTCTGCATCACAATATGTAGTGACAATGTTGTTGTGATGACTAGATAGTAGAATACCTTGACCTAGACTATTTTTAACATACTTCACAATTCTTAATGTTGCTTCCATGTGGGTCTATTTTGGTTGCTGTATCTGGTCTTGTTACAGTCAAGTATAGAAGTTATCCTATTAACCTCTGCTAGGCAGTCTGATCAACAGTAGGATCTGCTTCTAATTTTTCATTCTTTCAAATATGTTAATCATATTGTTTACTTGTAAGCTTCACATTTGTATCAATTGGTGTAGCTGCTGGATTAGATTCTGTTAATCCCACTTCTGTTAGACTTTCTTACTGGAAGTTGTTATGTATTGGATTGACCTATAGTCAGTGTTCCAGCTGATACATTTTGAGTATTCTGATGTGCTTGAATTTTTCCTTTGTTAAGCAGTTGAACAATATGGTCATATTGGTCTTTTGTAAAAGCATAATTTCCCAGCTGGTTTATAAGAGCTTCCACTCCCTGACTGTAATTTCCTAGCCGATCATATTGGCTTTCATTAGCAGACTTGTCCATTGCATTTGAGTTTTGACCATAGTTGAACATAGGTGCAACAGAGTTTGAATTTCTATTATTTTCAGATAAACATTTGCAACATTGGCATTGTGAGTTGCATTATATCCCTTCTTCTTCTGCCTAAAATCCTGACGATATCGCACTAACTTTTAACAGTTTTCTTTGGTGTGACCCTTCATTTTGCAGTATTCACAGAATTGAACATGAACATTGAAGTTCCTTTTGAGCCTATGTTTCTTTACACCCCCACCAGTTCTGGTATACATGAAAATGTCAAAGTTTCCAACTACATTAGATCCTAGAATTCCATAATTTGCTGATACGGATCTTTGACTTTTATCACTCACAATCAAAGCATATGCTTGATTAACAATATGCAGGGGTGTTATCATCAAGATTTGACTTCTTGCTTGAGAGTAGGACTCATTAAGTCCCATCAAAAATTGGTATAGTCTTAATTTTTGTGAGTAGTTAACAATCTCGCGACTTAGGAGAATCACAACCAGGAGAAGGAACCAAAGCTTCAAATTCTTCCCAAAGATCTATGAGTTTAGAAAAATACATAGAAACATATGTAGAACCTTGAGATAGAGTGGCTATTTCTTTATGCAAATTAAATTTTCTTGAGCCATCTATCTTATTAAACCTTTCTGACACATCTTCCCACAACGTTTGTGCACTCGAGGCATACACGATGACTCCAAGAAGACCTTTAGCTACTGAGTTCATCAGCCAAGATAACACAATGGCATTCACTCTTTCTCAGTGATTTCCTACTGAATCTGGGTATTTTTCTTTGCTGCATGTGCCATCTACCATGCCTAACTTGTTTCTTCCTAATAGAGCAACACACATAGAAAGATTCCAAATAGAATAGTTTTCAACACTTGTAAGCTGAAACGATATGACTTCAATTCCACTAACATCAGCAGGAGAAAAAAAATGGGTGATTGTAGTCGATCCCAGGCACCTGATTTCCGGTTGCAATTTGACTTTGATTCCCAGTATTCAGATTCACTTGTTTATTGATTGACCTCGTTTTTTGTTGCTTCTTGCTTCAAGAATTTTGAGATGATCAATTCACAGATTACGAATTGCAGAATTTTGACAGAATTGCAGACACATAACACAATTTGCAGAAGAAATTGAGAATTGAGAATTTCATAATTGAGAAGAATGGAGTTGCGGAAGAGAAATTACAGATCGAAAGCTTCAAATTCTTGAGCTAACTTCTCTGATATCATGATGTAATTTGGGGAAGAAGATAGAAATGAAAGAGAAGAGAAAAGAATTCTCATTAACTGAATAATGAGGGAGTATGCAGATTACATATATAGAAGGCTTGCTTAACCAACTCCTACCTACCGACTTAACAACTTAACTAACTTATGGACAATGACATTTTTGTCCTCATGTTATATAACACCGTTCACCTTTCTTGTGTATTTAAGCAAATTGGATTAACTTTTTGCTTCAGATGTTGGAATAGCTAATATCCTCCCAATTTTGAGGAATTTGTATTTGTGATTATTATATGATTATAATCATAATTTATATGATGACAAGATTTTGACATTGTAAACTCCGCAATAATGAATTATATCCTCTTCATTTAGGCAAAATGAAATATTAGTGCCAAGATGGGAAGGATAACCCTACTTATAGCATGTTTGTCCTAGCTTCTTCAAGGTCAAAAGCATTTTTTCTATAAAAACAATCCTTTTTTTAAAATTTGATGTGTTTTGCCAAGCATTTAGAAGAAAATAATTAGTTTTTAGCAGAAGAAGAATAATAGCCTGTTTGGCAAAGCTTCTCCAAGCTGAAAATTAAATAATTTTTTTCAAAGTTGAAATGTTTGACCAAGCTTTTAGAAGGAAAAAGTTATTTTGAGTAGAAGTGGAAGCAGTTTTGGAGAATCATAAAAAAGTAGCTTCTTCCCAAAAGTACTTTTTGAGAAGCACTTTTGAGAAAAATATACTTAGAAATACTTTTTAAAAGCTTGGCCAAACAAAATTACCGCTTAGAAGTTCTTTTCAAATTAATTAGTGAAATACAAACAGCTTTCACCAAAATTACTTTTGAAAAAAGCGCCTTTGAAAAAAAGCACGTCTAAAAATAAGCTGATTTTTCCAGCTTAACCAAACATGCTATAAAGTAGCTTCTTCCAAAGAGCACTTTTTAAAAAAAGTACTTTAAGGAAAATACACTTAGAAGCACTTTCTAAAAGATTGATCAAACATTAATTATTGCTGAAAAGTATTTTTTACATTAATTTACCAAACATAAATTGCTTCTCACCATAAATACATTTTGAAAAAATACTTTTGAAAAAAACACTTCTCAGAATGAGTTGATTTTAGAAGTTTGACCAAACATGCTATTAGTTCCTTTCATCATAAATCGAAGTTTGAAATCGGGGATAACGCACACCCCGATTTCCCAGAACGAAGTAATAACATGAACATACGAGATCAAAATCGAAGCTGGGAACTCTTTGAATCGAGGCCGTGAAAATTGAACAAAGTGCTCGCCATCAGACCTGATAAAACGACACACCCTGGACTCAGGACGAGTTCTGAGACTTCGGAAAGCACAATGAACAGTTATAGATGACGGATGGAGGGCCGTGATATCTGTAACTAATCAGATATCACAACGCGGATCTCGCTCGATGAGAGTTGCAGAATAGTAATTAAAGAGAAAGGATGATTTTAATCTTTTTAGACTTGTACTAGGGATGAAGCTCTCCTACTATATAAAGGGGAAGTTTTTATTTGATAAGAGACATTGTAACACGCAAACCAAAGGCAATACAATTTTATTTTTATGCTTTCTAGCTATTGCAATGTTCTTACTTTACCATTTATTATTCATTCACTATTGGCTTCGAACCAAGGATTCGATTGAGGGAAAAACTATTGTTCAACCTAAGTTCGAGCTAGGCCTTAATATTACAATTGGTTTGATTATTCATTTTTCCTTTAATTCGTTTATCTAATATCCTTGATTATTTGTGTTGAATCAATCCACATATCCTTAAAACCGTGTACAAATTTAATTGTTATCTGCTTTAAGGGTAAACAATTTGGCGTCAAACGTGGGGCTAAGAATAATAGTGGTGAGTTGATACAAATCTCCGTAACACACTCTGTTTTATGCTTGTTCTTTAAAGTCTTAATTTCATGCCAATTTAAAAATGTCAGATTCTCAGTCTGTCCCCTTGAACGTTGACGTCGAGTCTGGCCATCATCGCGAAAACAACAATCTGGTTCCTAGCGACGAGGTACTTCCTGATGATCCCAATAGAGTCCTAGTTTCCGATCTGGTCGATGCTAACTCACAGGTGGCCATCAACGTCAACCTGCCAATTGATCCCGAAAATAGCATTTCGGGAGGACCCCGATCAACAACTCAAGAAGCACCCGAAGGCGAAGGCGATGGGTTAAACCTACGGTTAATCTTCAAAATGTTGTAGGCTCAAGAAGCTACGATAGCACAACTACAGAATCAATGCCACACCCCTAGTATATTTGAGCCCGAATAATTCGGGGTAAACATCCCAAGAAATGAGCAGATCACCAAGAGACCGGGTGAACCACGGGGTCAATCCCGAAGTAATGAGAATGCTCGAAGCATTAACGAAGTGGGTGGATTCAGGTGAAAAGGAAATTGAGGCACATGACAAGAAGGTAAAACCTACAACTCCAGGGTCGATCAAATCTCGGGAGCACCCCCGATATTGAAATGGCCGGATTCGAAGAAGTTTATCTAGAAGCCTTTTCCTCTGAGCGAGGCAGCGAAGCCAATCCCAAAGAAATTTCGTATGCCCGATATTGCAAAATATAACTAAAACACATATTCGAACGAGCATGTGACCTCCTATACATGCGCAGTCAAAGTGAATGACTTGGAAGATGATGAGATCGAGTCGGTGCTACTGAAGAATTTTTGGGAAACTTTGTCCAAAGGAGCTATAATATGGTATCACAAATTACCCCCAAATTCCATTGACTCGTTTTCTATGCTTGCAGATGCTTTCATGAAGTCCCATGTCGGGGCCATCAAGGTCAAGACTAGAAAGTCTGACCTTTTCTAGGTCAAATAGAGAGACAGCGAGATGCTGATGGAGTTCGTGTCGAGGTTCCAGATGGAACATATAGGTGTACCTCCAGTTGTAGATGATTGGTCCGTTCAGGCATTTACTCAAGGGCTTAATTCCCAAAGTTCCTTGGATTCACTGAAGCTAAACAAAATTTGGTTAAGTACCTGGCAGTGAGTTGGGCTGACGTCCAAAATAGGTACCTGTCAAATATCAGAGTCGAGGACAACTACTCGGAGCCCTTCTAGGTCTATTTATCCCATCAGGGTCGACGACAGGTTTAAAAGAACCATCGATCATGAGCCAAGGCCGGCCCAGGATCGGTACCAACCATACAGAGCGAACCAAAAGGGAAATGGGATCGGCGTCATCCTACAAGGAACTAAAAGAGAGGCGATCGAGGTCCTAGCAGCCGAGGCCTGATGACCAAAAATAGTTTCGAAAGGCTGCCCGGGGGTAGGGAAGCACCAAGATTATCAGAATATAACTTCAACGATGATGCTACCAGCATTGTATCAACCATCAGGTGCATTGAGAAAACCAAGTGGCCTCGACCATTGCAGTCTTACCCTAACCAAAAAGATCCTAACTTTATGTGCAAGTATCATGGCATTCGTGGCCACAAGACCAAGGATTGTCGACAATTGAGAAAAGAAGTTGCTCGATTGTTAAATAACGCGCACCTCTGAGAATTTCAGGAACATGGACGCCAACAAACAGGCCGAGCAAGAGGAGCCTCAACACGTCATCGAAATGATAATTAAAGGGGTCGATGTCCCCAAAGGGCCAATGATAAAGCGCACTAAAGTATCTATCACAAAGGAAAAATGCATCAGAGATTATGTCTCGGAGGGAACCACTTCTTTCAGCGACGAAGATGCCGAGGGCATCGTACAACCTCATATTGATGCGCTGGTAATATCCATACTTATCAATAAATATCGAGTTAAACGTGTGTTAATTGATCCAAGTAGCTCAGCCAACATCATCAGATCGAGGGTCGTAAAGCAATTGGGGTTACAAGACCAAATAGTGTCGGCAACCCGGGTGTTGAACGGATTTAACATGGCATGCGAAACCACTAAAGAGGAGATAACCCTACGAGTGAATACTGTCGGGATGATCCAAGAGACAAATTTCTACATGATAGATAGGGATATGAGGTACAACGCCCTATTTGGAAGACCGTGGGTTCACAACATGAGGGCGGTACCCTCGACCTTGCACCAAGCATTGAAGTTCCCTATGCCGGGAGGAGTCAAGACGGTCTACGGAGAGAAGCCGACCACAAAAGAAATATTTGCAGTCAACGAGGTAATCCTCATACCCACAGTTTTGACATCAAGAAACACGAAGCCGACCAAAAAGAAGGAAATCAAATAGCATTCACCGATGCCGATCTCGGCCAAACCGGAGGGATGAGGAGGATGATTACGGAGTTCCAAGATCGTTCATAGATCCTGATGATACCGAAGCCACCAAATCGACGGTCAAAGAGTTGGAACAAGTCATATTAATCGAACACCTACCGGATCAAAAGGTATACTTGGTCACAGAATTAACCCCCGAGCTCAGGAAGAAACTCATTAATTTTCTTAAAACTAACATAGATTGTTTCGCTTGGTCCCATATTGACATGACAGGGATCCCATCGGAGGTACTTTTAAGCTGATTTTGGACCCAGAGTTCCATCTGGTCAAGTAGAAGAGGAGACCGCAGTCCGAGGTCAAACATGCGTTCATCTAGGACGAGGTATCCAAACTCCTTAAAATAGGGTCCATTCGAGAAGTTAGATACCCAGATTCGTAGTGCCTAAAAAAGGGAATAAGCTAAGAATATGTGTAGATTACAAAGATCAAACAAGGCATGCCCCTGGAATTTTTTTTTTCTTTGCCTAACATCGATCGGATGATCAACGCAACAGCCGGGCACGAGATACTCAGTTTTCTCGATGCCTATTCCGGGTACAGCAAAATTCGAATGGACCCGGATGATTAAGAAAAGACTTTTTTCATCACTAAATTTGGCACCTACTTTTATAATGTAATGCCGTTCGGATTAAAAGATGCCAGTGCCACCTATCAACGCCTAGTAATCGGATGTTCGAAGAACAAATAGGAAAATCAATGGAAGTTCATATTGACGACATGTTAGTCAAGTCCATCTGATTAGAGGACCATTTGAAACATTTCCAAGAGACTTTCAACATACTGAAGAAATATAGTATGAAGTTGAACCTAGAGAAGTGCGCATTCAGGGTCGGATCACGAAAATTCCTCGGGTTCATGGTATCCAATGAGCGGTCGAGATCAACCCTGACAAAATTGAAGCCATATAGGACAACACCGTTGTGGACAAGATCAAAGCCGTTCAAAGGCCGACCGGGCGTATAGTCGCCTTGAGCCGGTTCATATCAAGGTCCTCGGACAAAAGCCATCGATTCTAGAGAATATTAAAGAAGAAGAAAAACTTTTCTTGGATCCCGGAGTGCCAACAAGCTTAGGAAGAACTCAAATGGTACTTATCAAGTCCGCCCCTGTTGCACACTCCGAAGGCGAATGAGCAGTTGTACCATTACTTAGCGGTTTTTGAGGTGGTGGTAAGTGGAGTCTTAGTCCAAGAAGAAGAAGGTACGTAATTTCCTATTTATTATATCATTGGAACTCTAGGAGAGGCCGAAACAAGGTATCCTCACCTGAAAAAATTGGTCGCTTTGCTAAGCGCCTCAAGAAAACTAAATCCCTACTTTCAATGCCACCCCATATGTGACGTAACTTCTTATGAGCTGAGGAGCATCATGAACAAACTCGAGCTCTCGGTCCAGTTGGACAAATAGGGCGTCGAAATTAGTGGGTACGATATCGAGTATCGACCCCGAACCGCCATAAAATCTCATATTTTGGCAGACTTCGTGGCCGACTTTACGCTGGCCTTAATACCCAAAGTCAAGAGGGAGTTAATGTTAACATCGAAGACCACTTTGGGAATCTGGACCCTTTTAACGGGCGGTGTCTCGAACGCGAAGGGATCCGGCATCGACATCATATTAAAACCGCCTACGAAAAATGTAATAAGGCAATCTACTAGAACTGTGAATTTGACTAACAATGAGTCTGAGTATGAGTCCATGATTGCAGGTTTAGAATTGGCCAAAAGCCTTGAGTCTGAGGTGATCGAAGCAAAGTGCGACTCAATCCTCGTGATGAACCAACTTAACGGGACTTTCAAAGTAAAAGAAGAATGAATGTGGAGGTACTTGGACAAATTACATGTAACACTGCATCAATTTAGAGAATGGACCCTGCAACACGTACCCCCAGATCAGAACAACGAGGCCGATGCTTTGTCTAACTTGGGGTCATCGGTCGATATTGATGAATTCAGTTCGGGAATAATAGTGCAACTCATGAAAATTGCTTTCTTATCCAAAAGAATTGAGATCCCCGTGTACAAAGACTGCCAGATTTAGCTTGGTCGAAGGGGAACTGTTCAGAAGAACTTTCGACAACTTGCAGCCAAATGCTTGGGAACGGGAGAGATCGAATACGACTTGAGAGAAGTACACAAAGACACTTGCGGAAACCATTCAAGGGCAGAATCTTTGGTTCGAAAACTAATTAGGGCCAGCTATTACTGGACTGAGATGGAGAAAAGTGAAGGACTTCGTACTGAAATGCCACGACTACCATAGACACTCCCCAATGATCCATCAATCAAGAGAAATGCTCCACTCGATTTTTTCCTCGTGGCCATTTATGAAGTGGGGAATGGACATTGTCAATCCCTACTGTGGGCACCCGGTAAAACTCAATTCATATTATTCATGACCGATTATATTTCCAAATGGGTCGAGGCTCAATCATTCTAAAAGTTCCGGGAGAAAGAATTCATTGAATTCATCCCGGAACACATAATATGTCGATATGGGATACAGGCCGAGATCGCTTGTGATAATGGAAAACAATTTGTTGGCTGCAAGGTAAATAAATTTTTTGAAAATCACAAGACCAAGAAGATACTATCCACACCTTATCACCCTAGTGCGAACGAACATGCATAATCAACAAACAAGACCATACTTCAGAACCTAAAAAAGAGGTTGACCAGTGCAAAAGGGAAGTGGAATGAGATTTTGCCCGAAGTCATATGGGCGTACTATATGACTTCAAAATCTAGCACAGTAGCCACCCAATTTTCATTGTTCTATAAAGTCGAAACCTTAGTACCAGTCGAAGTAGGAGAACCGAGCATCAGGTTCCAATATGCGATAGAAGAGCCAAACGTCGAGGCCATGATCACAAGCCTGGAACTATTGGATGAAAGGTGGGAGGTCTCCCTGGTCCAGTTGGCAGCCCAGAAACAATGAAAGAAAGGTACTACTACCAAAGAGCCAACCTCCAACACTTTCAAGTCGGGGCCTTGGTGTTGAGGAAAGTAACATTACACACCAGTAACCCAAACGAAGGAATCTTGGACCGAACTAGGAAGGACCATATCGAGTTGTAGGAACAACCGGCAAATGCTTGTACAAACTCGAAGAGGGAAAAAATGTACAACTATTGAACAACTAAAACGTGGCACACTTGAAGTGGTATTACTGCTAAGGTACGAACTCAATTACTCTTTAATCATGTTATAAATCGAACTAACATATGCAGGTAAACGACCAAGGACGGATGGGTTTATTAGGTCACTAGAACATATCATGTTGCTCACTAAGAGCCCTTTACATGTCCTTCTTCTGGTCCTGCTCTTTGATCTCAAACTCGAGCTGGCTAATTTCCAAGAAAAATCGGAGGAATCTTTTATGGTGAAGCACTGAAACCTATAAAACAATTAAGTTAGTAAGAGACATCAAAGAAAAACCAAAGTGGGATTCATAAAGGGGTACAAAAGTGTTAACGCCTTACCCGGTCCAGTGCCTGTTGCGCCTCGTTGAAAAGACTTGACGTGCCCACCTCGTTCATCTTTGCCTGGTTCTCCTCGATCACCAGGCATCGAAGGTAGCTGGCTACGCCCACCGGAGTAGACAAGACCCGAGCATCCTCCGGGATTGCGAGAATGATCGTTCTCTTGCGCCCCGAGTTCACTCTTGGACCGAGAAATTGCTTCACTAATTTTGGGCTCAAAGTCGGCCCACCAGCACCCGAGGGCATATCCTTTTTCGGGATCTCCAAGTGGCCCAGCCCTAAAAAATCCTCCAATACGGATATGTCCATGCTGTCGAAAAATGAGTTGACGGGATCATCTGAATCCTGCGATCCCTCACTTGACTTTTCTTTGCCCGCTTGGGCCTCTTCGACCATAGACTTGGTATAGGAGGAGGGCGTCTCCATGATGCCGATGACACTGGTCGCCTCCTTTAGAACAGGAGCGACTTCCTAGGAGGTCGCAACCTCCATATCCCTCTCACGTTCCCGAGCCAGAAGGGGGTAGACCTTGTGGTCCCATTCTTCGATCGCCGCCTTCTCCCCAGTAGGGGTCAACCCATGAGCGACGAAGATGCCGTCTTCTTCGGGCTCATCGCTAAGCCTGTAGAGAAAGCCAGGGTACGGTACCCTGGACTTGGTATTCTACTTAGGCTTCTCGGGGAACTCAAGGACTTCTATTCCTCTTCCTCTCCTCCTTCGCAGCAACCCCGGGCTCTCCGGAAATGGAGGGCTCAACTGGTAAGGATGTATCCTCGTCCTCATCTAAGTTCGGTGGTCTTAGGCAGACCTATGAAAGGAGAGAAAACATAGCATTGTATAAGTTGGGGGCATAGTGGCTACTATTCAGGGAAGAACCTCACCATGAGAATGAGCCTCCCATTTGTCCTTCAAAAGTTTCGTCGTACGTGCTCGGAGTACGGCATCTGCTTACATATCCCTTCGACTCACTCTTTGAACCGGGGGATTATATAAGGAACTTGGGCAACAACTGCACGATCTTGAATACATGCAATGAGAGAAGGAATAAAAGAGGTTAATACTTAAGAAAAACGACATTTACGATATGCATTCCACTTCTGGGGAATGACAAAAAACTCGGGAGAGATCAGGTCTTCGATTTTCACCCAAACAAACCTCCCCTGCTAGCCTCGATCTCGATCCTCGTTAATGCTCGATAAAAAGGGCCTTGCTTGCTCGGCGGACAAGCTTGATAAGCCCCCCTAAGAAAATGTGGGGGCTATATAGGCGGAGTAAATGGTCTAGGGTGAACCATGGGTTGTTAGTATTGTTCACAAAATGACGTAGGAGGATCAGGATCCTCCAAAATGATGGATGGATTTTCCCGAGGCACACCTCGTACCTCTTGCAAAAATCCAGGATTACGGGATCTACCAGGCCCAACATGAAGGGATAAGTATAAACGCTTAAATACCTCTGCACGTAGGTCGTAATATCGTCACTAGGCCCGGGAAAGACCATGTCCTTACCTTCCCATTTACCGTCCTCTCGGACTATGGGAAAGGTATCTTGAGTGACGGAGCATATGCATCTCCATGCTCCATCGCCTCGATCTTGTTGACTAGAGGCTTTCTCGACCTTGAAATCATCCCTGATAGAGCAACCCCCGGGTATAAAGCTCTTCATGGGAGGCTCGTGAGCCACCTCAACACCCGTGGCCGGATGGGAAGACGAGGGAGCCTCTTGTTGTGGTACGGACTTGGAAGTTTTAGCCATCGTGATCTGGGAAACTATGAAGATTTGAAGGGAATTATGAAGACTTGAAAGAGAATATGAAGATTCCAAGGAAAAATATGAAGATTTGAAGAAAAAGTGTGAAGATTTGAAGGTGGGATGAAGATATGAAGATTTGGGTTAGAAATCCAAGAAAAATATGAAGGTTTGAAGGTCAGAGATGAAACTATAAAGGCTCAATAAGAAAGGTAAGGAGATTTGAAAAAGTTAAAAGTCGTTAGAAAATTCAAAGCTAGGATCGGAAAGTGAAAGAAATGTAAAATGTCGAAGCTTTTATAGGGGAAAAACAACCAATGTGCGACGTTTCACATTCGAACACATCCAGCCGGTGACTAACACGTTTCCGAAGTCAGAAGGACGTGAGTGACGGGATGTTTTGGCTTACCCGACACCTTGGTTGTAACGTACGAAGGAAGGAACCGTGGTTCATCTATCGTTTCTCATCGTTTCGGAAAACCTACTCTCCGGAAAACGAGGGGACTATCTTTGTACGGGTGAAATCGGGGATAACGTACACCCTGAATTCCTGGAACGAAGTAAGAGCATGAACATACGAGATCGAAATCGAAGCAGGGAACTCTTTGTATCGAGGCCCGTGAAAAGTAAACAAAGTGCTCGCCATCGGGCCTGATGAAACGACACAGCCTGGACTCGGGACGAGTTCTGAGACTTCTGAAAGCACAATGAATGGTTATTGACGACGGATAGAGGGTCGTGATATTCGCAACCAACCGGATATCACGGCGTGAATCTCGCTCGATGACGGTTGCGGATCAGTAATTAATGAGAAAGGAAGATTTTTACCTTTTTAGACTTGTACTATGGGTGGAACTCTTCTAGCTATTGCAAAGTTCTTACTTTACCGTTTGATCTTCATTCACTACTTCGAACCAAGGGTCCGATCGAGGGCAAAACGAATTTTTAACCTAAGCTCGAGTTGTGCCTTAACATTACAATTGGTTTGATTATTCATTTTGTCTTTAACTCATTTACCTAATATCTTTGATTATTTGTGTTGAATAAATCCACATATCCTTAAAATCGAGTACAAATTTAATTGTTATCCGCTTTAAGGATAAACAATACACTTTGAAGGAGAAAGGAAATTGATTCAAACAAGTATTAGCATCATATTTGTGTAAGTGAACCATACTTGCCACTAATTGAGATGGAAATTGGAATGACTAATTTCAGGGATGTGTGCGTGCATAACTGAAAGTAGTATAGGGGTTTGTTTTTCACAATATTAACCTTAATATTGAAAAGAGCCAGAAATGAGAAATAGTAGAGACAAATTAGTGTTCAGAAACAGTAATCTTGCTTCTCGTGAACTTGTATTAGTATTACAGTGAAAAACACTGATTTCTAGGAAGCTGTCATTACTATTGGTTATTGCGTATTGTTTGCCACAAGTCCCCACGTTGAGAATGACATTCAGATTTCTTTGGGTCCACCATTTGAAGGCTAAGATGCTTTTGTGTTTTGAATGTCAGATGCATTTTAAATTTGATTGAGAAGTGAGAGAGTTTTCAATTCCCTCGTTTCCTGGGTTTGACCCTACTCTCCAATGTCTCCTTTTGATTATCGTTCAAATAGGATATAAACACATTGGCATATATAGTTTCATCTTAGTGTATATAACTGCTGACAATAAGAGTAGTAAATAGCCAGTTCAAGTTTTCGTAGAGGAGACTCATGTGAGTGTAGTGTCATGACCTTACATGCAATCACTAACAGTAGTTGGTAGGTCTATCAGATGATGAATTCAGAATAAAATATGTTGGTGATATGGTAGTTACTGGGAGCATGTGTCCGAGTTTGACATGAAAGAAGTTGATTACTTCTATTGCTGATGGAGCCAAATCAAGGAGTTGAAGTTTATGAATTTTTATACTCATCTTAAATTAATATATATACTAATAATTAGATTCACTATCAAATTTTATAGATATCTTATAAATTTCTAGTATATATATAGAATTTGGACCAGAACTGTTGAGTTCACATAAAACCAAAATTTACAAGCTAGATTCGATTCGTTAATGTAGTCCATGAAGTTGGTGTAATAGTTAAAAAAAAGTTTTAGGAGGAAGACATAATTCCTACACTTGGGAATAACCTGTCCAAATTTAATAAACATTTTTGTTCCACTTCAAAGCCTCTTCCTAGATAAAACAAAAATGAAAGCCCCTCACTTCTGTATAATCTCATATATATATATATATATATATATATATATATATATATATATATATACACACAATGTTAACGTTTTTTTGGACACTAACCAAACTATACCCCGCAAAAAGTTACTAATGTTCTTTTGGATACAAACCCGGTCCATGTAATTAATTGTCCCAATATATTGCACATTGATGTTTGATGATTTTATACTGTTATGAAATCGGTACAATGTTATAGCAGTACAATAAGGTCTGATTTTTAAGAAAGCTGAAACAAAAGAAAAAGCTAATGTTCCTTCTTGTATCCTATCTCACTAGCTTCTGTACTTTTCTTTCGCGTTGGATGAAGGGAATGGAAATTGGATTGCTGATCGGTCCATAAAATAAGGGACCAAACATTACTACAAATTACCAGCGGCATTAAAAGAACATCCATCAGGAGCTAGAATTAGAAAGTCAAACTTGTGTACAAATGGATTTACTTTTGAATCTTTTTTCCAACAGATTTATTTCTGATTTAATAACTGTAAAACTCTATGGTTTTGAGTCTTTTGACGTACATGACTCCGTTAGAACTAATATGAAGGAACTGAACTACATCTTGCAATTAAATCAGTGTGCCTATTCCTAAACTTTATCTTTGTTGTCCATGCGTTCAGGCAATTCAACTACTGCCTGGCCATGGTACTTACCAGAAACAACAATTGATTATACATGGCCTTACCTCTCCCATTTCATGGGGGGTGGAAGCGGGAGCCATCTCCACTAAATTATATGTACATTAAGTCCCAGAGCCTGGTGAAACATTCTGGTAACAATTATATTGACCAAGTAATGAGACGTCATCTTGAGACAATGATAATCTACCAGAACTCAGGTAGTGTTGAGCAGCTCGTGCCCTGCAACTCTCAATTTGGATAGAAAATAAACATGTCATTAACAATGCTGCCAATCTTTTTTTTTCCAGCTATTGAGAAATGCACAAACTGCATTTTGGTGGGACATGAAACATACCTTCTCTGTTTTCTCCTGCCGATGCTTTCCGATAACCGGGCGGTTCCAAATCTAGAAATTTGGCTCAATGAAGACAGATATTCATGAAATGAATCACCTTTCAGTGCAATGTGTGAGCGCAAGGGAACAACAGATTGAAGTAAGTTGTAAGCATTCGGATCCGCTTTGCTGAGACACAGGAACAATACAAGGCAACTTAGCAATATTGCAGTAATTATCAAGAGCTAAATTAAAAACGAAGTCCTAACACGAAGTCACAACAGTTACATGTATTGACCAATCTTGGAGATTTTGGGCAAATCATAGAAATGAACAAATCAAAGAATGGACAGGGAACAGTTAGTAGTGGTATAAAACCAACATTTAAAAATTGTATAAAAACTACTGACGTGGAAATCTTTCCTGGTACAAACATGCAATGGCCTTTCGGCTATCAGAATATCCAATCTTTAGATTTCATAAAAATGTCCATTCTTCGGTGAAAGAAAAGATTTGCAGTTTAAAAGCTGTCGTTAGAACCTCTGGAGTCAACAGTTTCAGCCCACGATCTTTCACTCAACTCGCTTAAATTTCCCTCACAGAAACCCCGTCCATTCTTTTCTGAGTTTTAATCTTCTATGATCTTTCACCAATTCTCAACCAGAGAAAGCAGAAGTCCTTGCAAGTATATAATTCTCTAATTCTCATCATTCCTTTAGAGTGGTTTGTACATGTTTCATCCTGTACTCTCTTTCTAAACAGTTTACCATTCTACGGTAATAGATTGAATATCTGCGAGTATAAATCCCAAGCTGAACATGTCTACGCAGTGACAAGCAATAGACACATCTAAAGTTGAGAGCCAACTTGATTTAATATGCAATTTACTTGGAAGATGCACAACTACTTATGAGGACAAGTTATTTATAAGCAAGTGTAACAGAAGCATATGGTCCTATACCTTCTGAAGGAATGACAGATTCTCGGTCGCCTTAAATGCAAACCCTCATGTTTTCCCCTACTCTGTCCAACCATCTTTCCCAAAGCCATTGTACTGTTTGTGGATGTCAACATCTCCCAGGCCAAATCCACCTCATATACAGATGCAGTGTTTGGTCCGAGAGAAGCAATTTCTTTAGCAAAAAGGCAAACTCCGTGTTGAGCGAAAATTGATGACATCTGCAACTGGTCATCATGCCAGTTATACGAATGTGATTCTTCAATAGGGATCATTGAAGGCTCCAACGAATCCTGGATGAGTACTTACAAGCATCAAAAACTGCACATGCAGTAACATAAAGGTAATATATGTATCTAACAAACTACTTACGTATAGAAGGTGTTTGCAGTCAGCAAGTAATAAATCAGCCACTGAAATTAAATC
The DNA here is from genome assembly GCA_005239525.1 of Nicotiana knightiana. Taxonomy (NCBI): domain Eukaryota; kingdom Viridiplantae; phylum Streptophyta; class Magnoliopsida; order Solanales; family Solanaceae; genus Nicotiana; species Nicotiana knightiana. The sequence goes on from ML437794.1 coordinate 19,334, forward strand.
ATTCATTTCATGAGCAACATTGAGAATTTGAGAAGCTTCTTTCTGCTCTGGGGTAATATACTGTTTCAAATCCAGGTAACCTTCACGAAGTCTTTTCCAAGTATCTTGTACAGAAGTATTCAGGTTAAACTCCACACTAGTCTTAAAGGATGTAGAACTTCTACTGAAGTCCATGCGGCTACACTCATCCAACACCCGATATCCACTTGGAACATCCTCCATGCATTGTCCATTAAAATGCTCCACGACCTCTCCAGGAATTGATTTCGTTAGTCTATCAGAACTACAACCCTGCAATTCCTGATACTCAGAAGATAAAAGAACATTTTCATCAAGTTTCTCAACCTTGAGAGAATACATACTTGGAAGGGACAGATTGCTACAATAATTTGCCTCAACTTTGATATCAACATCATTATATGACTCTGTACTTGAAATTAATTCTGAATCAATAGTAAGCTGAGTCTCAGGGATGAATGATGACTCTGGCACACAGGAAACATTCACTGACTTGCTTACAACATTCACAGTAGAATAATCAACTGTCTCCAAATAATTTCTTTTCAACCTCTTTGCTTTGAAATGAAGATTCTCTGTTGGTAAACTGCAGGAGATTTCAGTGGCTGAAAAATGGGAGGGTGAACTGCATGCTGTTTCAATCTCTTCATTTCTGATCTCAGGTTGATCTAATGATACGGGAACTCTGCTGCATTCTTCCTCTGAATCTGAAGACATAACTCTATCAAGTTTTCTCAGTGTATTTCTTCGAGTGAATGCAATCGGTGATTCAGAGGCATCAGAAAATTCTGAGTTAGTACCAAACATAGTACATTCGTTATGATCCTGAAATGAGTAGAGCAAGCTCAACATTGCGTCCTTTTTCCCATCAACATTGTTAGCACTCATATCATGATCCCTAGAATTGTTCTCTTCTGTAATATTGTTTAGCTCGACTTCTTCTGCTTCCTCATTTATACAGTATCTTTCTTCTTCTACCCTCATCGACTTAGTTATCTCTTCATCCACAAGTTCTGATAGCGGAGAAGCGAAATCCCAAGGGATAATTTTCGGTAGTAGCAGATGACCAGCTTCTAGATCAAACTGAAGAGGACTATATCTTAGCTGCAGGTCATTATCTGGCCGTAGTAAAAAAAAACACCAGATTAAATGGGTTAAACGAAACTTTACTGTGAAGAAAACATAGAGTGTAGATATAATTTAGTCATAGTTTCACCATCACCATGAAGGATGAGAAATGTTCAGATAAGGATAGAGCTTGTTCCTGTATCCTGATTTTTATGTGTACTGAACCATTAGATTTTGGCAATTTATCCTATGAGGATTTAAACTAACTTTTCTCTTCTAGCTAGTCTTCAAGGTAAGTTTCTTTATGGTTTGAATCCTAATTCTTAGTTTGATAATTTTGTTTGTTATTTGAGCTTCAAGTAAAGATTTGGGTCCTATACTCAAGTTTGTTTTTGAGAAGGTCCTTTTTTTTCCAAGATTCTATCTCTACCTTTCTATCTTGTTTTGCCCCCTCATATCTACACAATTGCCATTACTCATTTGTCATTGGCTCATTGCATTCAAGATATCTAAGCATTTCATGAATAATAAAAGGCTTGAAGCTTTGATTGGTCAAAATTTAATCTTAAGCAAGATCCTAAATAAATGACATGATAATCTCTATGTCAACCTGCTCCATATGCAAACAGAGGTTATCAATGATTTCATCATTATCAGTAAGATGTATGCACTGGTTTTAGAGGAGTCACTTTTACAAAATAACATGAAGCTTCAGAATTTTTGCTTGATGAAGTTTTTCAATTAGCATCCTCTTTAGCAATGGTACAAGAATTATTCATGCAATCAACTATCCTGAAGCATGCATTAGCTCATTGATATTTGGTGAATTACCTTTCTTCAAGGTTTGGCCTTGACACCAAAACTGGAGATACATAATAGTTTTACGAATATCCCCATGGCAATGATCGACAAACCCCTCTACCAGCACTGGGTGAATTTTAACTTGTTCTCTAGCACAAACCTACAGGGAATATCTTTGATTAGCCAAATAAAGATAGATATCAGCGCAAAACTAGCAAAAAGTAACTGTACCATGTGTGCGAGTTCAAGGAGCTCCTTCAAAGATGGCAGTGCAAAGCACACCTGTAGCCTATCTAAATTGTTTGGGAGCACCGGATTGTCACCTACTCACATCGAAGAATAATACTTAATTTGTGAAACATAAGCTTGACAAATTATGGTATTTCAACCATTTAACTCCCTTACTATTGCTAGTTAATATCATGGGCCGCTTTGCGGTCTCCGCAAGTTGTTGAATGGTAGAGACAAAACCACGGTCTTCACAAAGAGCGGTATCCACGTCCTCAAAAAGGATTAGAGTCTTAGTTTCACCCTGATGATTAGCAGTTATCTCCTCCCTGCAGACTTGTTTCCTTTGCATTCCACAGGCAGTTGGAGCATTTTCCTCATCAGACAAAGGTATCACTTCAATAACTCCACCACCAGACACTAGTTTGTCCTCCACATATGCTGGATCTTTTTGAATCCTGAAACAAGAATCGAACAGAAAACATGGAAATAGTGGATGTCAAGTCATTATAGATTCAAGATTCATTGTAGTGATAAAGTGGCTTAAATGAAGCGAAATCCCATCATGGAAAAAAGGAAACAAATAGATTGGCTACTTTGCAAGATTTTCACCCATTTTTTCTGTGAGCAGCAAATTTCTATATGAAAATAGGTAATGAAGATAAACATTCATTGAGTAATGCAGCTAACTTTTCTACGAACAAGCATGGCACATCAAGAAAATGGTCAACAAACATGCCGAGAGGCTACTAATAGGCCTCAGTTCTTCCCTCCCAAATCTGTGACTAATGAAATGTTTTTGCTAAAGGAAAACCAATCTAAGAATTGTGTGCCAGCATGCATTACTTGGTTGTTTAAGAATTCTAGATGAATGTTAAATTATGCTTTTACTTATACAAATTTAAGATGGCCAGAACTAAATGTGAAAAGTAAAACAATAAAGTACCCAAAAGAAAAAAACATGAACCATCACAGAGAAATGTTTTATCTTTAAATGCAAATACTTGAACAGTATACCAAACTACAAGGTACAGTACCCTCCAAAAGGAAAAAGGATACAGGTAGTGTTCCAATTATTTACATTTTATATCTTAAATTTTTTTTATTATGAATAAGTCGAAAGAAACAATCATATATGTATCTTATAATATTTTATCACAAATAAATCAAAAACAAAAGAAAACTAGCATCCAGACATAGACGAACCGTTGAAGCCAGTGGGATTCTACAGCCTCCCCAAATTTCTGTTTTACAAGAGCACCGTTTCGCCAATCTGATGAATTGACCTAGCAAGACAATAGGCCAAAAAAATTAGCTAAGTAGATTCTTGATAACTTTAGGAAGTTTTATTTATCAGAGTTTGGTTTGAACATGTCTAAAAATCTAATCTTTACTCCTTGATATATACTGCTTATGCTACATGTCGGTGGAAGCTAGCTACGAACAACATGCATCTACATAGTGCAAAGCGCAATTTAAGGTTCATAATATAGTGAATTTTCACCAGAATTACCTCAATAACTTGAAATCCCTGTTCTTTAGCACAGGCATAAATTGCAGCCGACTTCCCACTCTGCATAATATTAGTTAGCACATAAAATCACCAATAAAAGCTAATTCAAAACATACTAAAGCAGGTCTGATTAAGCCTAACATAACATTATTAATAGAACTATCGCAGAAGAAACTGCAGCAGTGATATGTGTGTAACTTCCAGGATTAGCCGTGTACATTCTTATGGCTGTAAATTTATGGGAAAATCTGGTTTTCTACAATGGCAGAAAAATCAGATTTTGGGAGGATGCACGGTTGTATAACACACCTCTCAAAGATCTATTTCACGATATTTACGGCATTTCCTCTCTTCATAATCCTCTCAAAGGTTTGTGTTCAAATTCACATGTTTAGTTTTATTGCGCTTCAATAAGGAGAAGATTATTGAATATATATTCAATTATTAAATAATTGCCAACCTTATTGCCCCCCCCCCCCGGTCTCTTTCCCAGTAACCGCTTTGATGGTATTGCATCTCTTTTTCAAAGATCATTCACACTCTCTTTCGACTACTATTTTGGTCCTTTTATTTAGTCACACTTCAAGCAAAACGTTTTCTAAAACTTCATTTTTTTAATTTCTTTTCATGGTACCAAAATCTGGGAATTGCATTCCTATACTAACACTAAATATCACGTCACTATTCTGAAAGATTCTTCGCTTCTTTTTTATGGTAGAAAAATCTTCTACTCTTTCTTCATGATACCAAAGTTCGAGAATTGAATCTCTTCTTTGGTCATATAATTTCCGGTAATTATTTCAAAAACAACTTTCCTTATTCTCTGCCTCAAAGATTCATGGTAGCACCATACCCAATTGGTTGTCTCATGGCAGTGACAAGGCAATAAAAGGTGTTCCTTTATATTCAAGCTTTTCTTATAAGTAAGGTACTTTACAAATGAAAACCAGCATCAAGTGATTGCTGGTGTATAGAGACAGTTACAACCAAAACAAGTGTCCTTACTGACTGCGAAGAGAGCAAATAAAATTGAGCATGACCTCTACATCCTGTGTATCATGTGCATCTGCCATATTGCTCCAAAAAGAGAACATTGAAATGAAAATAAGCTTAAGAGTCCTTTATATTCAACTTGATTTTGAAGTTTGATTTGCAAATCCAAGTATCTTCATCACTTTGAGTTTGAGAGGGCACTGAAATTCCAGGAGAATTATAAAGTTGTATCTCTAAATTAAGAACATGTTTAGATTCTTTAATTTGAGTAAAGAGGATATTATAAAATATCCTATAAGATACCACATCTTATTTTGTATTAGTTATCGAATAATAACCTATCTTATTATGCATACAGAATAGCTATGAACAACACTGCAAGTAGCCCATAGGCCCTATTCTCCTGTATAATGAGCCAATTTTGTAACATTGTTAATCATCATTTCAACAAGTTCTTCATTTTTTTCTCAGAGAAACCATAGAAAGGAAGATAGATAGAAGTAAAAAGAACAAACACGATACCTTTTTTCTTTCAACCCCCACCACCCAAAAAGTTGGGGGACTTTTAAATTTGTGATCATGAGCTGATTATGCGTAATATATGAAGCACATTTATTCAAGGCTAAGTTTCATTCTAGCATAAAAGAACACTGTTGTAGCAAGAATTGAGATTTAGCAGAACATAAGTTCTTTGCTCTAGGGTACATACTACAAAGTGCAACTCTGGAAATTTTTTCACTAAATGGAACGGAAAAGCAATAAAAATTCCAGTTCACTGTGTTTATCAAATGAACTAATTCACAACTTTTTGACATATATACTGCTTAACACATGTATTGCCGTGAATATGAACTCGTAAATGTAAAAATCAGATATAAAAGACGGCATAAGTTTTAAATAGTATAATTATTGCTTTCTAAAACATGCCAAACCAATTATCTGCATAAGTCAGACTTTCTTTCTTTCATAAATCAGACATTTTAATTGAATTTCTACTGAAATGCCAAATAAGGGAAAGGAAAAGTAGACATTTCTTTTTTCTTCGAAGACGAAAAGTAGACATTTCTTTTTCTTTGGAGAAGGAAGGTAGACATTTCTTTCTTCTTTGGTAAGGAAAAGTGGACATTGCTAAAAGTCAATCAAGGTGAAACCTGAACTATTGCTCCGCTAACCAAAAAAAAAAGACTAATGGTTGGCCAGATTGATGGAATTTGGGCAAATTGATAGTTCTAATCCTTTTGATGAAGATGAAATTTCAAATCTTAGCAATTAGTTTATTTATTAGAAAAGAAAAAGAAAGAAGGAAACTAACTATCCCTTAAAGTAAACCCAAGGTAGTGCAATGTACTTCTACTTGCTTATGAAAGAACCCATGGATTTGTTTCACAATATACTTCACAACCATGGGTTGTTGTTTCATAAGCACATAGATATATAAATTCCTGGTAAGACACACGGGATTAAGCTATCAACCAGAAATGGGATCATAGTATCATACAGATGGACAGAGAGATTGGGAACTCCAGGAACATGCAAAGACTTTTTGCAATAGGAGAGCAGAAACTAGCTACATACCCCAACTGGTCCAGATACCAAGAGGACATTCTTCAGCTGTTCTTCGTTTATAGAGTCGGTTTCACTTTCATACAGGCTATCAAAGGAGTCTTGAGTAACTCTATCACTAAGAACGCATGGTTTGCTTGTGCGAGAAACTTTTTCATGCCAAAGATGCAGCCAATCACTTAAAAGTTTCACTGGCTCACTATTACCACATACCTGCATACAAGATGTTGGAGAACATTTATCATACTGCATATGGAAAAAATATCAACATTTGAGTGAATAAACATCTTTTAAGACTTGTCTTCACCATCATAGACAGATAAATATTAACAGTCGTGGTATAAGAAATGAGATATTCACCTGAAAAGCTCTCTCAGGCTGATATTTGTTTGTCCATAGACAACTTTTGGGCCGAGTGGGACAGTTTTGGTAGTCAAATACTATCCTAAACATGAAAAAATAGTTAAAAGTAAATCAGCATTACATAAAAAAGGCAGCACCCATAATACATGAGTTGAGCTTAATGGAGAAGTGATGATTCATATAGGCGACCCCAACTTGGTGAGACGTAGTTTTTGTAAGGAGCAACATATATTTCAAGTCAACAAGAAGCAAAAGCTTCTTTTATCCTGTATTCTAGGAATGAACTATGATGTGCACCCATTTATAATTTCAGAATGTGATGGGAACAACATGGATCGCACCACATGTATCAGCTTGCAATATAAGAAAGCTCGTTTTATTAATTGTCATTGTTTTGGACCTTTTGGTAAGGTCTAACAGGACTGGTTGCACAGAGTAGCATAATTTTAACAAGCTTCAGAACTATTTGCTCCATCAAGATCATAAACATCCTCACCTTTCTTGAAGAAATCTACCTTGTTTCTTGGTATCTGAACTGAGGTTATTTTGGAGGGAGTCAACTGTGTCCACTACATTTGCCTACAATTATCAAAGCCACAAGCATTATCGGATGATCAGACAAAAAAGATATGAAACGTAAAGACTCTCATAAATTGACTAGAATATCAAGCCTTTTACTTCTTTCTGTATCTCTGAAAGCAGGATTGTACATGACGCTATAAGTCAACCAAAATACCAGCCAGAAAATAATTACCAACTCAAAATTATAATCCTCACTAAAAAAAAGTATATTGTCCACACTTTGGGGCATAATCAATATGAGCAGCAAACAGTATAAATTAAAACAAGGCTACATCGAACTTACCACCTCTGCATTCTTTAGCTGCTCACAGTGGCTGACTTGTTCCTCAGCAACTACGGATAATGCTGCAGGATATAATTTTGTTTCTCTAGAAGAATGATCAGAAACCACTTCATCTTGTGAAATAGTAGGCTGATTCAATTCAATCTTGTTTTGCTGTGACAATGTTTTCTTCGGATAAGAGATGCAAGAGAAGTTATCAAATTGCAGAGAGGTGAAGGAACCTTCAGAGAATGAAGAGCTTCCACATTCTAGCACAACATCAGTATCGAGAAAAGAAGCTTCAGAAAAGATCCAGTGACCCCAATCAAGGGCAGTTTCATTCTCCTGCAAAGGGAATTTTTATATTTCATCCAAGCAAAAGAACTGGACAAAGTTATTGCAAGAGTAGCATAGGAGACAGCCATGTAGATACTATGTATAGAATTGAGAAAGGACACCATACCGTAACTATTTCAAATACATGAATAGGGCTGAAAGTAAGGCTTTTCCCCTCCTCAGAAGGGTACCAGTTACTCTCCACATCAATAACTTCTTGGCTTTTCTTACCCATTTTGCAGGATTGAAAAAAAGGATGTATTTGTTTTCCTGCATATCTGCGGGAATCCTCCTGGTGAAAGCAAAAAAAGTGATGAATAACCAAAACAGAACTGTAGCTTCAGTTGTGTGATACTATGAAAATGAAATGGACCATATTCTGCAAAATCTAGAAGAAAGAAACATCAGGAAAAAGTTTGCAGATATCACATAAAATCAAAGAAAAACATTTACAAGAAGCATAACAGGATCCAGCATTAAGTGCTAAAATGAAAAATCTGAAGGATCAGAATCATCATAACTCAACCACACAGAACATCATGCTTTTTTTCGCAGAAGAAATGAAAAGAGTGAGAATGTTCTAACTTAAACAAGGTGATGCACATTTGATAAATAAATAATAATAAAATGTTCAACTAACCTCAGCTGTCTTTCTAGCCTCCATTCGGAGATCAGGAATCGAGTGTAACATTGATTCATCCTGCATAAGGTCACGTGGAACCAAACATGTTTCCATCGATCCACTGATCAGCACTTCTTCTCTTCCTGTGACATCCAATTGGCACTTCTTTGGTGTTGAGTTAGCAAGCTTCTTCTTCGACCGAGGAGTCTTCTTATCTTCCAAACAGTGTTCAGTCAGAAGCAATAAATTGCCAGCAACAGTTATAGCATGCAAATTTGGTTTCCAAATTCAAAATTCGTTGGAACAAAAGAATCTTAACATATGAGGACAAAACCTCTGAACGATGAGAATTGCAGCATCAAGAGTGCATGCAACTTTCTAAAGGACTTCCATTGCATAATCTATCTCATACCCCTTTTTAAAAAATTTAGACACAAGATATGCTAAAGTTTCCCTCTGCAATATATGATGCCTTAGTTCTTTTTTTCCTTATCAAAAATACGATACCCTAGTTGAGTGAAAAATAATTAAAAACAGCATGGATTGCAGGAAAAAGAAAAAAGCATACTTGCAGGAGGTGAGCAGGATTTTAGGAGTTTTTCAGGTGATCCAATATTTATCTGCTCATGTCTCTGTCTCTTCTGATTCGTTCTCTCTGAAATCTTTAGAAAGAAATCCGTTTCTGGAGAAAACATCAAAAGAAGCATAAATAAGCGACAAAATCTGTCATTCTGTTTGGTTAATTAGAAGGACATTTATCATTCTTTCACTTTCAGCATTCAATAATTCACATAGGAGAAATGTTTTCTTTCTTTCCCCATAGATTCTCCTTAATCCTCTCTCCCTTCCTGGCCCCACCTTTATTGTAATTATGGACAATGCAAAGAACATCTTTTTAAGTAATTCACTTACTGATAGTAACTGCAGAATCTCCATCAGGAATTTCCTTGCTTGAAGTTTCTTTACCCCTTAGAGCAACCTGAATATTAAAGCAAGCAAATAAAATCAGAGATACAGTGTTGTTCAGTCCTTTCTCTGCTTGTTCTAAGCAAGATTTTACCCTTCTCTCTACATAATTGGATAAACAAAAAATCTGATATTAGAGAGGTAGATGCAGACAAGGGAACGCGACTGTAGGAGACCAGTGTAGGCACAAAAAAATGGACAACACAGAGAAGGGGAGAAAATACAAATTGTTTGTGCAACCAAGGGTGTGTCCTAGTGATTGAAGAAGCTAGGGTGAATCAAAAAATCTGCCTAGCTTGGTTGGCAGAGTTTCGCAGGACCTGCATTGGTGGGAGGATGTAAGTACCCAGTGAAATAGTTGAGTATGTACACGAGCTAGCCCTAGCACTACCGTGGTTATCAAAAAAGGATACAGAATTCTACGCTTTTTGGAATATAACAATGGTGGGTTTGGAGGATTTTGGAGCAGACTATCACTTCTTTAGAAGTACCCTCAGAACCCGGTGGCATTGAACTAACCAAGTTGAAATTTCCCAGTGGTTTTTCTATTCCCAGTCCAAAACAAGGGCCACATTCAAGCTAGAAAACTAATTACAAGAGATAGTTCGCGATTCATAGTTTTTTACTGTTATTATTATTATTATTATTGACATCACGAAATTCTGAAGCTAATTCATTCAAATTAGTCAGATTAATCACAATTGTTGTAAAATCAGCTCAAGCTCTCTAGATAATAAACTAACAACAAATTAACCTTCTTAGAAGCTCGTGAGTGACTTTGTGGTGCTGTTGTCTTGGAATTTCTCTTCTTCTTATGCTTTCCTTTCGTCTTATTGCCATTTTCTTGGCTCTCACACCACTCTTCCTCCTCATCCTCTTCTTCTTCTTCTTCAGCTCCTCCTTTAACTGGAATTTGCTTCGCACTGTTTGGAAACAGCGTCGCCTGGACTAACCTACGCCGGCTACGAAGTCCTTCATCTACCGGTTCCTCCTCCATTGGATCAGCTCGCGTTAGGGTTTTTTGCAAAATTAGGAGTTCCAATTTTGATCACTGAAGAGGGCTCCCCCAAAATCTCCCCCTTTGTTGTTTTCCTTTTGTTGCTGGGCTGTGGAGCCCTCTTTTGTGATATGAAAATTGAAAACAATGGATACGGCAACCGGTATCAACGGTAGTAGGTTACCTGTGGTTGCTATTTCCCGCGATTTTACTCGGCATTCTGTTCAGATTTCCCGCGCTCAGTTGAATTGCATTAATTGATTTTGTTATTATATTTGATTAAGAGCATTTTGGGAGATATTTGTCAAGTTCTTGTTTAAAGGTTACTGTTTAACTTTTGAGAGAGCTATCTATCTCACCAAAAAGTTTGATTAAATTACTTTAAAATATGAAATGGGTAGTAAAATTTGCGTAGAGCAAATACTTGCTATGTTAACTTTAATCATACAAAAAAAGAACAAGCACTATTAATGAAACTATATTGGATATAACATATTGGAGAATTATTAGAACTATTAGTCATGGACACTCGATTATTCATCTTACATGTAAAATTTGAATGGCGAAAGACAACTATTTGCACGAGAATTAATGTTTAGGCATTAAGTATGCATCGCATGGAACCAACTTGCATCAAAAGCTAATTTATGCTTGTGCTAATCGCCAAAAGTTCAGATGGCATAAGGGTAGGTTGCTATTCAAATAGGGATCTAAACCATTCACGTATCATGCGTACTGTCATGGGCTGCAGCTTTCCAGCCATGCCTCGTGATCCCTTGGACGCGTCCCATAGCGTTCTAGCAAGCCTCCCAACGTCTAGCGCTATGGACGGTCCCGTGGTCTTGGTTGCACCAAGTGACAAGCGAGCATGTGCCTCTGCCGTCCCACCGATAGCCCTCGCCAGCGCCCAACCTCAGACAGATGCCAATAGCGCCGCGCACGCAGACCGTGATGCCAAATGTTGCTGACATTGGACCAGTTTCTACCGTGTAGAAAACTAAGTCCTTTTCATTATAAATTTAGAGTAGTTTTATTTCATGTACTTCCATTATGTTCTTTTAGCTTAGTTAGGTCAAGTCCTGTAACTTTGGTTTATTTTTTTAAGCACTTTTATGGGATCAAACATTCAAACTTCCTAACAAGCAACCAATTCTCTGTACTGATGTTTACCCCCCTTGATACTGTGTTGCTTTTCTATAATAGCTTTTATTAATGCAATTAAGCTTTTCTTTCATTCTCAATTCTCTTTTTTGTTCTCTCAATTGCGCTTGACATTGGTTTTTCCGTACGACACTGACAATCTTGTCTAGCGTAAGGAGGAGACCTCAGTTGGCGGATAGTAACTACACGGACATCGATTTTTCCGTACGACACTGACAATCTTGTCTAGCGTAAGGAGGAGACCTCAGTTGGCGGATAGTAACTACACGGACATCGATTTCTTACCTTATGTCGCCCTTCAACTGAATCTCGGGAAGGCACCGCATAACAATTGGTATCAGGGCCTAGGCTCGACATCAGACGAGAGAACACATTGCCATTACCACCATTTCTGACCATGGTGAATCATGGGGATCGCATCGTGGCCCTTTAAGAGACGGTTGACGTATTATGGCCCATCATGGATACTATGGATGAACTAAGAACCAAACTAGTACAAAGGTTGGACGACCTAGACAGTAGGATGCGGCAGGCCGAATGTGACATTGAGAACATTAGTGGCGACTCTGAGGGAGATCGGCAAATGGCAACCACATAGGCAGCTGATGTTTTTGGTAAATTCGAGGGCCTTCAACAGGAGCGTGCCGATGATTTAGCCTACAGGGCACAAGAGGCAGACATGGTGACTATCATGCAGCAAACTATAGACAACTTGACATGCTAGCTCAATGTTGTCTATGTTGTGCTACAAGGCCTGCTTCGAGGAGGCGGAAATCAAATCGGGGGTGCTGTGAACCTCGCCCCCATGGCACAAAAACTAAAAATTCCTGAGCCAAAGCCACACAGTGGAGCTCGGAATGCCAACGAAGTGGAAAATTTCATTTTCGACATTGAACAGTACTTCGATGCCGTGGAGGACCTAGAAGAAGCTAAGAAGGTAGCAACTGCTGCCATGTATCTTCAGGGTGATGCTTAACTCTGGTGGTGGGTGAAGTACGAAGCCATCAGGGCCGGTGAAGATACTCTTGAGACATGGGCGAAACCGAAGGCAGCCATACGCCTACAATTATTCCCCGAAAATGTTGAGTACAAAGCAATGAGAAATTTGTAGGAGCTCCGCCAGACCAAATCAGTGCGGGATTACGTGCGATAATTCTCCACGCTCATGCTAAACATACGAGACACGAGGGACAAAGATAAACTCTTCAAATTCCTGGAAGGGTTGAAACCTTATGCCTGTATGGAGCTGCAAATACAAAGGGTAGACATTTTACCCAAGACGATCCAAGCAGCGGAGTGCCTTGGGGACTATCAACTGGAAGCTCTGAAGGATAGGCCTCAACATCATGTCCAAGGGGAAAACAAAGGGGCCAGCTGTAACGACCCGACCGGTCATTTTGAGCTCTAGTACGTCGCTCGGCGGTTTGAGGCCTTGAGTAGCTTCTCATCATTGTCACACCTCCTACTTACTACCCTCGGGAAGGGTGTAAGGTTGTAGGAAGAAAAAGAATAGTCTAGGTCATGGGATAGGTCTTATTGGGTTGGATTGAAATTGGGCCTTTGGTAGTTATTGAGCTCTAAAATTCTACAAAATTAGGACTAAGTAAAAGCTGGAAATTTAATTTACTTCTAAATACTCATAAGAAAATATAAAATAACTCTTAATTGAATAAAATACATTATTATATTTAAAATGAAACTAAAAATTAAAGTTGAAACTATTTTTTGTATTTTCAAAGATTATGTTAAAACAAAATAGGTTCAAAGTAATATATCGTTCTAAAAATACCTAATACGTGAACTACATAGAGAAATATGGAACTATTTTTGTAATTTTCAATTTTTGTGCTTAAATTAAAGTAAAATCTCGGGGAGGGTCAAAAATTACATGTCTACAGCTGCTCCTCTCTGACTGGAAACGCGAAGAGTTTTCAGACAAAGAACGACGAGACATATTTTTTGACCCAACCCTTATTTAGAGGGACCAAAAACTAAACGAAATGAGAATGTGACTGAGCCCTGGTATCTGAGCTGCCTACATATCCTTGGCTATAAAGGAATCAGGCCACGTGTAGTTCAGAAGTAGGAACAGTGGTGGAGTATACCGAGGTAGAGAGCCGATTGAGGTGCCGTTTCGTCGAGGTTCCGGTCCGCGGCCCTGTTATTACATCAAAATAAAAAATCAAAAAAAGACCAACTAAGCATGTCAGCTATGAGTTACAAGATTTCTATCTATAAGTCTTCTGAAGCTTGATCTTGAGTCTTGAATGATCTTCATGCAGACTTTAGATTTGAACCTTGACGCTTGCTAGATGCAGGTGCTAGTTCATTCTTCTTCAGCTCTTCGGATCATGACGGGACATGTAGAGCTCGTAACTTAGTCATGTCTTGAGCCATCCATATCTTGTCTCCGCTTCTGCATTTTGGATGCTTTTTTTCTTTTCTTCTTTTATTCTGGATTGAGACTAATTCTATTGGTCATCTATTGTCGACTCGCATTCTTGCCGCGAGCTTCTGCTACTTCTAACATGAATTGAATTCTGAAATGACTTCCCTCGTTCTCCAGGTGGATGCCTGCAATCAATATAACAAAACAAAACAAACAAAATTTTCTGCCCCAATTTGCACTAGGAAGATTTGTGAGTTGTTAGAAAAATTGTAGACCGCTTATGCCATTGATGCAATGATGAGAATAAACTAAAGACTCGACTAGGATGTGTGTCTCCTGTGAGTAAAACCAAGAATGTTTGACTAGCAAGTGCGTCTGCTAAGAGTAAAACCCGAATGACCCAAACTAGGAAGTGCGTCTCCTAAGGGGTGAAACTTGAATGACTCAAACTAGGAAGTGCGTCTCCTAGGAATGAACTTGAAGGACTCAAACTAGGAAGTGCGTCTCCTAGGGGTAAAACTTGAATGAGCCAAAACTAGGAAGTGCGTCTCCTAAGGGTAGAATCTCACTTTATGATGTGCGTCTCCTAAACAGTATAACCTAAAAGACCCAGACTAGGAAGTGCGTCTCCTAGGGGTGAAAATTCAATGACTCAAACTAGGAAGTGCGTCTCCTAGGGGTAAAAGCTCAATTTAGGAAGTGTGTCTCCTAAAAACAAAAACATAACCTGAAAGACCCAGTATAGGAAGTGCGTCTTCTAGGGCTAAAATCTCAATTTAGGAAGTGTGTCCCCTAAAACAACATATAACTTGAAAGACCTAGACTAGGAAGTATGTCTCCTAGGGGTGAAACTTAAATGAACCAAGCTAGGAAGTGCGTCTCCTAGGGATAAAACTTGAATGACTCAAACTAGGAAGTGCGTCTCCTAGGGATGAAACTTGAATGAACCAAGCTAGGAAGTGCGTCTCCTAGGGGTGAAATTTCAATTTAGGAAGTGCGTCTCCTAAAGTATATCCTGAAAAACTCAGACTAAGAAGTGCGTCTCCTAGGGGTGAAATCAAACGACTCAAACTAGGAAGTGCGTCTCCTAGAAATGAACTTAAGTGACCCAAAACTAGGAAGTGCGTCTCCTAGGGGTAAAATCTCAATTTAGGAAGTGCGTCTCCTAAAACAAAATCTGAAAGACTCAGACTAGGAAGTGCGTCTCCTAGGGGTGAAACTTCAATGACTCAAACTAGGAAGTGCGTCTCCTAGGGGTGAAACTTCAATGACTCGAACTAGGAAGTGTGTCTCCTATGAATGAACTTAAATGACCCAAACTAGGAAATGCGTCTCCTAGGGGTAAATGCTTAATTTAGGAAGTGCATATCCTAAAACAAAAATATAACTTAAAAATCCGGACTAGGAAGTGTGTCTCCTAGGGGAGAAACTTGAATGACTCGTACTAGGAAGTGCATCTCCTAGGGGCGAAACTTGAATGACTCACACTAGGAAGTTCATCTCCTAGGAATGAACTTAAATTAACCAAACTAGGAAGTGCGTCTCCTAAGGATGAAATCTCAATTTAGGAAGTGCGTCTCCTAACACAAAAATATAACCTGAAAGACCCAGACTAGGAAGTGCATCTCCTAGGGGTGAAACTTCAATGACTCCAAACTAGGACGTGAATCTCCTAGGGATGAATTTAAATGGCCAAATCTAGGAAGCGCGTCTTCTAAAAAGTATAATCTGAAAGACCCCTACTAGGAAGTGCGTCTCCTACAGGTGAAACTTCAATGAATCCGACTAGGACGTGCGTCTCCTAGGGATGAATTTAAATGACCAAAGTCTAGGAAGTGCGTCTCCTACGGGTAGAATCTCAATTTAGGAAATGCGTCTCCTAAACAAAAATATATTTGAAAGACCCAGACTAGGAAGTGCATCTCCTAAGGGTGATGTGTGATCTTCTCAATAACCTTTGTATAAGAAAAACTGGGGCATTACACCTGAAAAATTCAAGCTTTGATGTGAACATAGCCTTCAACCCTGTTTCAGACAAAGAAAAAACTTGTGAGTTTAAACATGGTGGTTAGTTTGTGGCTTTGACCTTGAGGGCTTTTGCTCCTTCACTTGCCATGATAACTTTGATTTCCACTTGGAAGACCTTGCTTGTTATTGGTTAACCACTTTCTCTGTCAACCCTTATCAATGAAAACACCTCTGATCCGGTCGATCCCAATACCTTATACCTGATGTATTGCTCATGAATTGACGTTTACCAAACTTTTGCATTTCACAGGAATCCCAAAGAACATCTATTATCACCAACTCAGTGCACACGCCATTCTCCTGTGTCTTATGCCAATTTGATGTGCTTTCTAGACTCGGCTTTGTGTGATTAAAAAGCTGGTAGCAGATTTTGAAGTCATTTCTCACTTGTTTCGCCAAAACAGACTGTAAGGGGACTCAAAAAAAACAAAAGGAACAAAATAAGGATAAATTTGAGAAGAGATGGTATCTAACAAGAAAATATATTTCCCAGGAAAAAGAACAAAGTAAAAACTAATATGATTTGAAGGCCATCTCCACTGACCAGGACATGTATTTTGGATTAAGCGGCCTGATCTATCAAGCGAGTCTAATCTTCAACTCTTGTTATGCCTCTAAGCTGTGAAATTGGGCTTCAGCGCTCCAATTGTCCTATTTGATCCACAATCCTCAGTCGACTTGTAGTGCCCTGAAGGGTTTTCACCATCAAGCCTCTCTCATTTTGCTCTTTTTCTCAACTCACCGTCGCCTTACGGTGCCCATGAGGGTTTTCACCGATAAGACTCTCTCATTTTATCGTTTTCTCTCTTTGTGCTGAGAACAAGGTATTACCCATGATACAAGAACATCATACTTTTACCACACATTTGATTTGGAATCCTCAAAGATTGATCAGAAGGTCATTCTTTGGACCGTAATGTAGGCTTTTGGACAGGGTTTGAAAAAAAGAATATCATAAAGGCTCAAAATAACTATGACAGCGGGGTTAATTTATTCACAACTTTTGGAATCCATTCTAAAACGTTGCACCAATATCTAAAACAAGAGTATTTGATTGATTTTTTTAGATTGAATTTCTAAGAAGAACTGCCCCACTCAGATTTTGTGGGATTATGAAATATTTTATTTGGTGCGACTGAACCATAAGGCTGCCTACGTATCTTGTGGTGACAAGAATCAGGTCGAACGTAATTCAAACGTACAATTTGTTTTGTTTTTCCCATTTTTCTTTCTTTTTCTAGTTTCTCTTTTTCTGTTTTCCCTTTTTTTTCTCTTCTCTTTTTTCTG
Organism: Nicotiana knightiana; assembly: GCA_005239525.1. NCBI lineage: Eukaryota > Viridiplantae > Streptophyta > Magnoliopsida > Solanales > Solanaceae > Nicotiana > Nicotiana knightiana. Next base: position 36,511 of record ML437794.1, read on the forward strand.
TGTTTCTCTTCTTCTTCTTCTTCTTCTTCTTTTTTTAAAATTTTCTAACTCTATTTTAGATTCCAAAAGAGGGGCATGCAAGAGAACAAGTTAAGGCTCAAAGGGGTAGCAAAAGATAAAAGTGTTTGGGGTAGCAGAATGAAATGCCTTCGTCATACCAAACTTTAAAGGTGCCAAGTACAAACAATGCAATTGAAAATAAGCCGAAGAACCATGCACAACGTCTCTTGAGGGAATCAATACAAACACAAAGTGCCAATGGGCAATACCTTTATCCCAATGAATGACATCGTCAGTTCGAAGCAGACTTGACTCAACCTTATCTTGGTATGAAGGGATGCATTTGAACATTAACCGATCTACCTTGAATTGCTTGAGAGACATTTCCTTGTTGTATGCTCTTATCAACCTCTTGATTTTTTGGACTAACTGCCTCAGTTTCACTCAATCCCAGCTTCTGGTTATCTTAGAATGCGTGGATCTTTATTTGTTTCCTCAAATGCAGCTTTTTATCATATTCAAAATTGTGTTTCATTATTCCATGATTAGACTGACTTTCAAGATTTAGCTAAAAATTCCGCATGCATGTCATGTCACTGAAGCAGGCGTGAAAAGAACTAAGAACATAATGACACAAAAGGATAAACTGTATTTCATTGAGTAAAGGATGGAAGGGTTTAATGACAAGACAAACAATCTAAAATTCGAGCTACAATCCTAAAATAGCCCGGATAATGAAAATAACAACAAAATAGACATATCAGACTCACACAAACAGAATAGAGGGATAGAAGGGTTTGACTCAATAAAACAAATAAAATCTAGATCACAACCCTGAAATAACCCAGATTATAGAAAAACATCAAAACAAGCTACCAAGATTCCTTCATAATGAGGAGGGAATGACTTTTTAATTGTTGAGTTTGACATTTAGCCACAAATGTTCTCATCAGAATCATAATGGCCTTCTTCAATTTCAGTCGGTAAGTTTCTGAGAGGATTCTCATACTCCATGTCACCATGCATCATCCCCACAAAGTCTGCATCATCATGTGGAGGTAAAGGATTTTGCGTGATATTTTGAGTGTCAATGTCCTGGATCACAATTATCCCTTCTTGAATCATTCTTTCTATTTCCCTTTTTAAAGCACGCCAATCTTCAATGCTATGCCCTTGGACATTAGAGTGGTGCATGCACCGTACAGCAAGATCAAAACCTTTTGCATATGGGTCCGGAGTATAGCCGAGGAGCGGCTCGATCAGGTCAGAATGCTTTAACTTTTCAAACAAGCTTGTGTAGGATTCTCCGATTGGCGTGAAACTGTTTCTTTGCCTTTGTTCCCCTCCATGCCCCTGTTTTCTAGGGTTGTTGGATGCTCGAACATGTTGTGAACGCAAGAGTGTGTTATGCAGTGTTGGCGCTCGCCATAAGGAGTGACCCAATGGTTAGATAGATTACTGGATATGGTTCGGAGGATAATACTGAGGTGGATTATGTGAAGCTCGGGGATAAGTTTGGGGTTGAGGTCGAGGCTGGGTATATTGGTGAGGTGGACCCGTAGGGCCATGTCGGGATCCTGAGACAACCATGGCAACATCATCATGTTCCTTCTGACCTAGCAAGCTTCCTGTGTCGTTCTGAGTTGCCTGTGTTGTGGATTTTAAAGCAGAATAGCTCATGATCTTGCTTGACTTCAGCCCATCTTCTACCATTTCTCCCATTTTCACCACATCATTGAAAGGCTTACCCACAACTGAGATCAAATTCCCAAAGTAAGTAGGCTCTTGAGCTTGAAGAAAGTACTCAACCATCTCAGCTTCTTCCATCGGGGGATTGACTCGGGCAACTTGCTCTCTCCATCTGAGCCCATATTCCCTAAAGCTTTCATTAGGCCTCTTTTCCACCTTGGCCTCTTTTCCACCTTGGTCAAAGATAGGCGATCAGGGACAATGTCTATATAATACTGAAAGTGCTAGGCAAAGGCCTGAGCCATATCGTCCCATGTGTACCACCTGCTGGCGTCCTGGCGGGTGTACCATTCTAAAGATACCCCACTCAGACTCTGGCTGAAGTATGCCATCAACAATTCGTCCTTTCCCTCGGCGCCTCTCATTTTACTGCAGTAACATCTGAGATGAGCTACTGGATCCACGTGTCCCTCATACAAGTCAAACTTGGGCATCTTGAACTCGTCAGGTAATTGGACATCAGGGAACATACACAAATCCTTATAGGTTATGTTCACCTGGCTTCCTAACCCTTGCATATTTATTAATGACTGCTCCAAACTCCTTACCTTTCTAGATATCTCCTCCTGCTCCGCATTCTTGGGTGGTTTCTCAATTTCAAAATGAGGCTCAAAGTGAGGAGTGTAAGAGTAAGGATCTGGGACTTTGAAGGTGGGTTCCGGGGCATAGTATAGGGTATCTGCAGCCGGGAATGCGGGCTCACTAGAGGATTGGTGAAGGGTAGCTTGTGGAGGGGGTACAAAAATAGGAGAAGATGTTGGAGCAGGGTATGAAATTGTTTTGGTTGGTGGGGCATGTAAATTTTGAGACGAAGTGTCCGGTAAGAGTGGTAAGGGATGAAGCCTGGTGCATGTTATGGGGAAAGGTCAACGGTGATGGGCATTTGCGCTCGGGATAGTGGTGGAATGGAAGCAGGGCTTTCTGCATAGCTGGTAGGGAATGAAGGTGGAGGGTGTCCCCTAACCCAGACCTGATACATTTCTGCCATCTGATGTTTTACCCTATGGAGCTCCTCTTTCAGTTCCAATTCTGACTCAACAGTTTTCCTCGGTAGGTCCACAACTCATGTATTTGTTTCTTTGGTATTCATGACTGTCTGGCGCTTTGACCTAGTGTTGTATAGATGAATCGCCAAAGTGCCACAAACTAACCACCCTCTGTTATGATAACAATAAAGGTAACAAAGAAGAGCAAAACAAAGCAAACATGTTAGCGTTAAGACATTTATCATATATACATATCACATTGCGTGCAATGCACCTAGCGACAATTAATGGTTCTAAAATGGCTTTGAGGGTCGTAGGGTCATATGGCATCATCCCGATTTTACTTTCCTTTCTCTTTCCTTCTTCATTTCCTCTCTTTTCTTTACGATTCAGAAACTATGTCACCTCCTATTGGATGCATGCAAGGCATAACTGGACTATTTTTTGTAAAAGGACCCATGTGGCCAAGGGTGGCTATTAGTGCAAACTCAACAAAGGTGATCTCAAAGGCATGAAAATACCTCACTAGTGCTTATATAACTTCAAAATCCCAACAATCGTGGCCCTAGAAATTACTTTGCAAAAGTGGCCCATTTTGCAAAATGGCCGATGTGGCCAAAAGTGGCTAAAGACGCAAATTGAACAAGGATGAGCCTTAAAATAGTATGACACCTAGTTGTGGACTCAAAATCCAAATACATGGGTCATTAAACCATTATGCGAAAATGACCCCATTTTGCAAAATCGCCGATGTGGCCAAAAGTGGCTAGACATGCAAATTCATATGGACGGACCTTAAAACCGAGAGGACACATCGCTGGAGACTCTGAGCTCTAAGATATGGGATAAAAAACTACTTTGGAAAAATAACTTTATTTTGCAAAAAACGACCAATGTGGCTAAACATGCAAGATTTGGCTAAGACCCCGCAAAGCCAAGAACCTAAGACTCACTAGGAAGACCGGAACCTATGTGGGTTGTCTACGTATCACGCCCCGAAAGATGAGAATCAGGTTTGCGTAGTTCGGAAAGATTGGATACGAGAGAGGATTTAAAAAAAACTGATTTGTAGAAAACACATTTTTTGTCTCTTTATTTTTTGAAAAGTGATGAAAGCATGTAAAATCTTTTTGAATTTTCTTTTCTCTTTTTCTGAATTTTTTTTAAAAAGAAAGTGATGGCAACATGCAAAATCTTTTTTTTTTTTCATTTTCATTTTTTTTTCTTTTTCTTGAAAGAAAATAAATATATAAATAAATTTGCGAATGAAAAATATAATTGGGCCCTACTTGCTTCATTTTCACACTTAACCCTCTTTTCTTTCTCATTTACCCTCAACCGTTATTGGTCCACCAAATGACCCCTTTTACCCTTGAAGAATGCAACATGTAGCACATAAAATGCATGAAGATTGTCTTTTATTTTTGGGGGTACTCCTGTCCTAGACGGACCCAACCCCTGTGTTGAGTCCACTAAGTCAAATGCATGTGATGCAAATAAGCGTTCCTACTAAGGATCCAACATGAGGCTATGTTATTCTAGGTTTAAAACCTGGGTGTACTGTTCTAGACCTGGCTTACCCGAGCAGACAACTCGAGCCGGGGGGGGGGGGGGGGGGCAACGANCGTACGGTAACCAAAAGATCATCCGGCTTTGCAACTTGTCTGAACCTCGTTTTAAATTGGGATATGACACTAACATAAAGAAGTCATACCAGCGTGCACTCCTCAGAAGATAGAAGAGAGGGGTTTCGTAGCGGTTTATATACAATTCAGATAATATCAAAGCGGTAAAAAGTAATATTTAGCACATTTGGCCCAAACATGTAAATAAAATCAGGTAATAAATAAAGCCAACATATAATAATTATTCTAAGCTTGAATTCTTGAACCCTGAACCAGAGATTCTGGGTTCGATCCCCAGTAGAGTCGCCAGAGCTGTCACACCTCTTATTTACTACCCCCGGGAAGGGTGTAAGATTGTAGGAAGAAGAAGAATAGTCTAGGTCATGGGCTAGGTCTTATTGGGTTGGTCCGAAATTGGGCCTTTGGTAGCTATTGGGCTCTAAAATTCTACAAAATTAGGACTAAGTAAAAGCTAAAAATTTAATTTACTTCTAAATACTCGCAAGAAAATATAAAATAACTCTTAATTGCTTTTAATAAATTATTATATTTAAAATGAAACTAAAAATTAAAGTTGAAACTACTTTTTGTATTTTCAAAGATTATGTTAAAACAAAATAGGTTCAAAGTAATATATCCTTCTAAAAATACCTAATACGTGAGCTACATAGAGAAATATGGAACTATTTTTGTAATTTTCAATTTTTGTGCTTAAAATAAAGTAAAAGAGATATTAGACCTAAACAACATATTTAAACGTTAAAGGGTGTAAAATCTCGGGGAGGGTCAAAAATTACATGTCTACAATCATGTTTTATGACTTGTACACGTAGTCGAAATCGAATTTTGGAAAGTTCAGAGTTTATTCAGATGGAAAATTCTAATTTCGGAAGCTTTAAGTTGTAAGAAATGACTAAGTTTTGACTTTTGAGTAAACAACCTCAGAATCGGGATTTGAAGGTTCCAATAGGTTCGTATGATGATTTCGAACTTGGGTGTGTATTCGGGTTGGGTATTGGGTGGTCCGGGAGCATTTCGACCCTTTTTATGAAAAGTTAGAATTTTTGAAAGTTTTAGAATTTCAAAAGTTTGGTTTGAAGTGGATTTTGATGTTATCAATGTCCGTTTGGGGTTCCGAGCCTTGGAATAGGCTCGTATCGTGATTTGTGACTTGCACACAAAGTTTGGCATCATTCTGGAATGTTTTGATATGATTCAGACACGTCCATCGTAGTTTGAAGGTTTGAAATTTTAAAGAAAGGTTTCAATTATCGATTCATAGTTTTGATATTGTTTGATGTGATTTGAGGCCTCGAGCAGGTTTTTGTTATGTTTTAGGATGCGTTGGTATGTTGAATGGGGTCCCGGAGGCCTTGAGGTTGAAACGGATTGAATTCAGATCGAATTCGGATCGAAATTTGAAATTTAGGCAATGCTGGAAATTTGACTGTTGGTGAAATCGCTTCTGCGAAATCTTGGTCGCAGAAGCGAGATAATCATCGTAGAATCGGATGGAAAGGAAGATGGGTGGAGGTCGGTTTCTTAGAGCAGAAGCGGGACTCTGGGCGCACCTGCGCATCCGCAAGAGCGAAAATGTTGAGCGCAGGAGCTGATGTCATTGCAGAAGTGGCAGTGGCTCGCACATGTGTGTACACAGAAGCGGAGCCCCTGTCCGCATGTGTGAAAGGGTTGTCACCCGTGCTGCTTCGCAGATGCGCATTTATGGTCGCAAAAACGAGCTCGCAGGTGCGATAAATTCGTCCGCAAGTGCGAAAGTCGCTAGGCAATGGGGGTGTTTTAATCCGAGATTTAACCCATTTCTCCTACCTTTTAATTTGGTTGGGCGATTTTTTGAGTTCTTGGAGGGAAGATTTTCATCATCTATATCAAGGTAAGTAATTCCCACATATTGTGACTTAAATATATGGGTTGTATATGGATTTAAACATGAAAATTAGTAGAAATTTGGGATTTATGTAGAAAATGTAGAATTTGGTATTTTTTGGATTTTCACAATGAAATTAGACATGAAATTGGGAATAAATTATATATTTGAGTTCGTAATGTTATGGGTAATGTTTATCTTCGAAAATTTTGATAATTCGAGTATGCGAGCCCGAGGGTTGACTTTATTGACTTTTCGAACGGAGTTGGGAATTGTTATGAATTGATTTAGTATGAGTATTAGAGTATATTTTTATTGGTTTGCACATTGTTGACTAGTTTTGGAGCGACGCGCATCACTCTGAGGTGTTAAAGTAGCGTTGGAGCCGATTATGGAACTTAGGAGCGAGATAAGTCTCATGTGTAACTCTATGAGGGGGAAAATACCCCTAGGTAATGTATTTGATATGTTCTTTTTTTTAGGGGGCTACATACGCACGAGGTGATGAGAATCCGTACGTAGCTAAATTCAGGTTATTGTCCGGGTAGAATTAGGTTCACACCATGCTATAATTGTACCATAGGAGTTATCTTTGCTCGTTTAATTCCTTTATTTCATATTACGACTCGAGACTAGACTTGCGTAGAGTGATAGACTTGCTATTGTAGAGATTTTACGGGCTTCGTGATTAGCCACAGAATAATTGTACTCCTCTTACGAATTTCTCCCCTGTTATGCATTTTCATCGAAAAAGTTTTCTTAAAATTCATAGCTCACACGTTTATTTGTGAGTGGGTTCAAGGACCCATTAAAGCTTCTTATTCTAATAGGATCGGGCCGTTCGCCTCGACAAGATTATGCACCACACTCTCATGGGAGCAGGTCATTTGCCTCGGAAGTATAATAGATGCATCTATGGTTCATGTCGTTCGACCCTCGGCAATGCACACAATATGATGGGATCGGGTTGTACGCCTCGTTATTTCTATAAAATACTCTTATGGAGTCTTGCGTAATACTTGACAAGAAGCTAGTGTATTTGTGAGTTATTCCTGATTTGAATTGTGACGACCTATCCAACGAGATCCATTATATATATATTTCGATTGAGGAGGTAATTTCCAATTGAGGAGGGTTGTACCACGTATTTATACTTGTTTAGTTTGTTTAATTACTCTGCCTCACATATGTTTACTTCATATTGTATTTTATTTATTGGACCACTAGTAAGTGTCGATGTCGACCCCTCGTCACTACTTCTCTGGGTTTAGGTTAGATATTTACTGGATATGCATTGATTTACGTACTCATGCTACAATTGCTGCATTTATTGTGCATGTATATATATGTTTTCGGTAGTCCTCTGGGTGTAGAGGCGCAGTTATTGTGGGGAACTTACAGTGAGATGCATTCCATGTTACGATCCGCAACATACAAAGTCTCCATCAGAGTTATTTATATGCTCCTGTCTAACTTATATTCCAGACGGATGTTGTATTTTGTTGTACTCTTTAGTAGATACTCATGCACCTGTGACACCGGATTTTGGGGGTTCCTACTAGTTGTTCATTATTGTAGTTCACATAAATATTATCATTTTACCTTGTAAATTCTATTTTTTACTATTTAATTAATAAAAATTATGATTTCAAAAGTAATAAAAATGAATAATTAAGTTGATCAATCACCATTGGCTTGCCTGACAGCGGTGTTAGGCGCCATCACGACCTATAGTGGATTTTGGGTCGTGACACCAACCTAGCACTGGTGGCCCTAGAAGAAGTGGAGGATATCGAAGTGCAACCAAATCCAGGTATCCCTCCTCAGTCTGTACTAGTGTTGCATCTAACAATAATGATCGAGGGGAGGAAACCCCCTTCATGATGCCGTTGTTGCGGCGGGCCACGTTGGAATAATGAATGCTCACATGCACAGATAAACGCCCATCAAGCTTTTGATGATGGGACGGATGACGATGCAGATGATGTTGACCAGACCGAACCAATAGGTGCCTTTAATACAATTGTTGGATCTATTTCTGAGTCCTTAGCGGGATAGGTAAGAAGAAGGACATATGCCCAATCACCAATAAAGGAAAAATAAAGCGGATGAGAGGACTCCTCTTAAACAAGAGAGGAATTTAATGTTCGTCGAGATAAAGGTGAATGGCAAGCACATTTGGGCGGTGATAGACACGGGTGCTACCTACAACTACTTATCCTCGACTGAGGTGGAGCGCCTTGGTCTAGTTGTAGGAAAGGGCAGAGATCGTGTCAAGGCTATCAACTCACCGCCTCAGCTAGTGGGTGGAATAGCAAAAGAAGTACCAGTGAAGCTTGGCCCTTATAAAGGAAAATCCAACCGGCGTGTGGAGATCATAGATGACTTCGAGTTGATAGTTGGGTTGGAATTCTTGAGGTCAACCAACACCATGCCCATACCGTATGCTGACATGCTAATGATAATGGGAGAAAACGGGGCCAATCCTTGCATTATATTATGCATGCCCATGCAGATGGCCGTTGAGAACATCTCCGCCTTGCATTTGAAGAAGGAGTCAAAAGACATGAAGCTACGTTCCTGACTACCCTCTGTATTGAAAATATAGAACTCTCCTCGGGTCCAATTCCTACACTAGTGAAGGAGATACTACTGGTGTTTGAAGACGTCATGCCACATGACATGCCAAAGCGACTCCCGTGTAGGCGCACTATGGACCATGAAATTGAGTTGGTACCGAGTTCGAAGCCACCCGCCTGTACGCCTTAAAGAATGTCACAACCTGAACTCACCGAGCTTCGGAGACAATTGATGTAAATGCTAGACACATGGATCATCGTGCCCTCCAAATCCTCGTAGGGGTCACCTATGCTATTCCAAAATAAACATGATGGCAGCCTACGACTCTATGTGGATTATCGGGCTCTAAACAAAATCACTGTGAAGAACAAGTACCCTATTCTGCTAATGGAAGACTTATTCGATAGGCTGGGTGGTGCGACGGTGTTCATCAAAATAGACGTGAAGATAGGTTATTGGCAAGTTCAGATTGCGTAGGGTGATGAACACAAGATGACATGTGTGACAAGATATGGGTCGTACGACTTCCTGGTTATGCCATTCGACTTAACTAATGCTCCAGCCACATTTTTGCACCCTGATGAACCAAGTCTTCCGAGTGTATATTGATGAATTTGTAGTGGTCTACTTTGATGACATTGTGGTATATAGCCAAACAATAGAAGAACACCAGGATCACTTGCCAAAGATCCTAGCCTGATTGCGGGAGCACGAATTATATGCAAAACTATCCAAGTGCTCCTTTTCTCAAAAACATATTGACTTCCTCATACATCTCATCAAGGAAGGACGGATCAAGATAAACCAACAGAAGATTCAGGCTATCACATATTTGGAAGGCCCTGTAAAATTTTGCCTAAAACCCGAGATTTCGTGATGCCGAAGTAGGCTTATGTGTTGGCGAATGTACGGACTTTTTGGGTTGAACAGTGCGTTGGGGAGTAAAGGAAAATCTTTTGGCATAAAAACAAATTTCTGTGGCCCACTATGCGGCCACAGAGTGAAGCAGAAAACTGGGCAAGTTTGGATGATATTGTGCGGTCAACTATGCGATCGCAAAATTGTTTCGCGGGTCGCACATCGACCGCCAAACCAACGTGAAATTTTTCTGGAGGGAGGTTTTGCGATGCATTATGCAATCGTAGAACAGGTCTGTGGACCGCATAATGGCCGCAAAGTGCTATTTCGCGGCCCATTTTGCGGACCGCAGAAGCATTATGCGGTCGCATATGTGACCTGGATTATGTTTCGGAGCTTCATTTTTTTGGTTTTACAAACCGACCCCATTATTGTAAAACAATTTTAAGGGTCATTTAGAAGGTTCAAAGTCACATTTTGGAGAGAGAGGAAGGTGGTCTAGAGTGAGAAGAGGAGTTCTAAGTCTTTTGTTCATCAATATTTGTTCAAATCTTGAGATTTCTCTAGAGTAACTCACAAGGTCTTCAACCAAAAGATAAGACTCTACACCCTAACCCTTAATTTCGAAATTTAACTAATATGGGTAATTAGTAAAGCAATTCTTGGGTGTGAGATTTGTTTATTTTTCATGCATGTACCATCTGGGGTAGTGGGGATATTGTTGAGCTCTTTTGAGTGAACTTTGGGTAGTGGGGGTTAAAGAATCCACCATAGGAGGACCTTAAAACCTTAATGCACGCCTAGTGTTTGGTAAAATGCTCAAGTGAGCTGGATTTATGAACTCCTTCCTAATTTGTGTTCGATTTTTCTATATCTCCAAATAGATCAAAGTGGATAAGATCTCCGGAACATTGTAGTAATTTAAAAAGCTCGAGGCAAGGCATGTTGGCTAAACTTCTCTCTTAGAATTAAATGTGTTTGTAAGTCTCGAGTTGCCCATTATGAATTGACTTTTATGAATAAGTTTGGTGTCGAAGGATGTATTTATATGAATATGTTCAAAATGTGTTCCCAAAAATTCTTATCATGTTATGTTTTTCTTCGAGAACGTGTTCAAATTATAAGTATGTCTTAAAATATTGCGACTCCAAGTAAAGACCAAATGGAAGTGATCATATCAAATTGCGTAAGAAATCACATGTGCCTAAGACCCTAAATTTCTCAAATGTGTGCCTAAAGTTTTGAATAGAAATGTTTGTTGTTGGCAATCCGTGTTAATGTTTGAAAGTCGAATAGTGAGCATGAACTATGAAGTACGACTAATGTTCCAAGAACGATATTGCGTTATGGCCAATGAAGCCAATAAAATGAATGACATGTAAAAGAATACGAATTGAGTGGTATATACTTTTAATAATAGATGCCTAGGGAGTATCGTTTAGCCACCGAGGAAGGGTAGGTCGGAAGGACCTAACCCCAAACTACACATGCCAGTATAGGAATAATTGAGGGGTAAATCCTCGTGCTAATGTGATGTCACGACCCAATTTTCCCTCCGTTGGGTATCGTGATGGCACCTAGTCTTAGGGATTAGGTAAGCCTAACACTTATTTAATAACAACAATAATAATAATGGAAACCTAACAGTCTCGATATAGAAATCTTTACAGAATTTACAATTTTTCCAAAACCGGTAGTACAAGTCATAAGATCTACAGAGTTTACTAAAACTTCTAAATACAACTGTTTGGAAGTAAGTAAAAACAGTGTATAAGGAATAGGAAGGTGACTCCGAAGCCTGCAAACGCAACAATAGGTTTACCTTAAGTCTCCTCAGCAAAGATCCGCACAACAACTAACGACCAATACCTAGATCTGCACAAAAATGTGTAGAAGTGTAGTATGAACACACCACAACGCTGCCCAGTAAGTATCAAGACTAACCTCAGTGAAGTAGTGACGAGAACTAGTCAAGATACCACTCTTCTAATAAACTGAACAAGCATAAGTATAGAAATGACAGAACATGGCAGCTATCTAATGGTTACACGATATGGCTAACAACATAGAAACTACAATAAGGAAGGAAAGGCAGAAAAATAATAGCGGAACACCATAATAAGACACAGAAGGATGGACGGGAACACAACCCAAGTCCGGAAATCACAATAAAATAAGGGAAAATAGCAATTCAACACTACAATAGTTTCCACATCAGGCCTTAGCCAACAACACCAATAAATCAGTCAAATCCTTCAAGTGTAAACTTTCACTCGTAAGTTTTGTATTGGAAGCTTTAAGAATAAAATCCTTTCCAATGGGAAACTCTTTTGAAATATATTCCCTTCAAATATAAGCTTTTCAATAAATATCCTTCAAACATAGTTCTTTCAAGATAATTACTTTCCAAATATGAACTTTCCAAATAAATGTCCTTCGAACACAGTTTCTTTCAAGATAAATGCTTTTCAAATAAATGTCTTTCAAACATAATTTCTTTCAAGATAAATGCTTTTCAAAAATGTTTTCAAACATAGTTTCTTTCAAGGTAAATGTTTTTCAAATATACTTTTCAAATAAATGTCTTTCAAGTGTAGGTCACCCTGTGATACCTAAGCATAGAGGATTAACAACTCTGAACACAGATATATCAACAGGGGAATCTACCGGGATCCCATCCCGTAGTCCCGAATTTATTATGCAGTACAGGAGGATCTTCCGGAATACGTCTGTAGTCCCAAAATAAATATGCAGTGCTGGGAGTCTCCCGAAATACGTACATAGTCCCAAAATAAATATGTAGTGTTGGGGGATCTCCCGGAATACGTCTTTAGTTCCAAAATAAATATGCAGTACAAGGGGATCTCCCGGAATACGTCCGTAGTCCCAATTTAAATATGCAGTACAGGAGGATCTCCTGGAATACGTCTGTAGTCAAAATTTAAATATACAGTACATGAGGATCTCCCGGAATACGTCCGTAGTCCCAATTTAAATATGTAGCGCAACCAACAAAGATAACAATTATAGCGCGGCAGAAAAACCCGTACATCACCACAACAAGTACAAAGCAACAATGATAATAATACAAAGTACGGCGAGTAAATCAATACAAGAACTTCAAATCACAAAGGAATAGTAGAATTCGTTCACAAGGAATAATCACGATAAAGAATGCTAAGTGTAAAGAGAACAGCTTAACCAGGGAAAAACAAGACGTAGCAACAAATCCACAATATTCAAGTCAATAATAAGAAGCCAACACAAGTCAAATAAATTCCAAGTAAGGACAAGTCGACTAAGATATAAGTTATCTAAACTCCTTATGAGGTTGGGCAATTATGAGAGATATTCAACAATTCAAATAAGGGTAGCAACAATGGATAATCGTAACTCCAATTAAGGCTAAACAACTATAGGATGAGGTAATACTAATTCAATTAAATAGGCAGTTTATGAAAAATATAGCATGCCGGTAGAAGAGGTAAAACCTTCAGTTAAGTCAATTACGAGTCAAATAGGTAATAGAGTAAATCTACAAGCAAGTAATTCTACTTTAAGCAGGTAGATATGAAACTAGTAATAAGGAACTAAGTCTTATCAAATACGACTTCATACACAGGGAGTATAAGGACCTAAGAACCCTAAAAGGCCAACCTTCTACAAATAAGTCCGAGCATGCACTCGTCACCTCGCGTAGACGGACTACAATCAATATAGAAGATTAAAATCCTAAGGGGTAATTCCCCCACACAAGGTTAGGCAAGATATTTATCTCAATGACAACAAACCGGGCGAAAATCTACTCCGCAATTCCCTTGCCGCTCGACTTGGCCACAAATCCCCCAGAATCTATCCAAAATCAGTATTATATAATAAATATATGCTAAAGGAATGAATCCCACATAAAAATTATCGAATTACGTCACAAATCCTGAAATTGGCCAAACCCGACCCCCGGGCTCACATCTCGGAATCCAACAAAGATTACAAAACTATAAACCTTATTCCCTCACGAGTCCATACATACCAAATTTACCAAAGTCCGCCCTCGTTTGACCCCTAAATTCCTCAATTTAAACTCTCAAATTTCAAGCCCTAATTTCCCAAATATTCACCCCTAAATTCAACAATTTCCATGCTTAATCAACTGAAATTCACCATAGATACGAGTTTTAAGTTCAAAAACCTTACCTCAACGAGTCTCCCCTTGAATCCCTCTTCAAAACCTCCAAAAATCGGATGAAAAATGGTGAAGAATAGCTAAAATTCACGAAGGGTCCTTTATATACTTCTGCCCAGGCATTTCCGCATCTGTGACCAATTAGCGCACCTGCGATCTCTGCATCTACGGAAAAATATCCGCTTCTGCGATTTCTCATTTAAATTCCAGTCTTCGCACCTGCGGTCACATAAGACCATCTGCGGTCATCGCAGATGCAGGGACCAACCGCACCTGCGGAACTCTACGCACCTATGCTCCTATTTCGCACCTGCGGTTCCCAATCCGCAGGTGCAGTCATACCAGAACAACAACACCAACTGCATTTTCCAACTTCAAACTCCCCGTTAACCATCCGAAATCATCCCGAGCCCCTCGGGACCTCAACCAATTACACCAACAGGTCACATATCAATACACGAACTTAGTCGAACCTTCGTAACACCCCAACAACACCAAAACACTGAATTAACCCTGAATTCAAGCTTAAGGATTTTTAAACTTCCAAAATTCGCTAACGATGCCGAAACCAACCAAACCCCGCTCAAATGACCTGGAATTTTGCACACACGTCACAAATTATGTTACAAACCTATTCCAACTTCCGAAATTCTATTCCGACCCCGATATCACACTTTCCATTGCCGACCGAAAATCGCCAAATTTCCAATTTCGCCAATTCAATCCTAAATCTACTACGTACCTCCAAAACGCATTGCAGACGTGCTCTTAAGCCAAAAATCACCATACGAAGCTGCTAACATCATCCATAACCCATTTCGGAGCCGTTTACACAAAAAGTCAAATTCCAGCCAAAATTCACCGCTTAAGCTTCCAAAATAAGTCCTTCTTCCAATTTGACTCCGAATCATCTGGTAATTGAATCCAACCATGCACGCAGGTCGATATACACAATGTGAAGCTGTTCAAGACCTTATGCCACCGAACAGAGCTTAAATTCTCAAAACGACCTGTCGGGTCGTTACATTCTCCCCCTCTTAAAACAAATGTTCGTCCTCGAACGTGCCAAGATTCGCCTCGAACTCATCCAATCACTGAATGCACACTTCCAAAACACACCCGCGCGTGATCCCACGCCACCCCAATCTACATAAGACTGACGACACCATAACAACTGCAGTTTAGCCTTTCTACCAACACCGATAAGCCTCATACCCTAATTTATCCCCTTCTCTTCACTTCTAAAAGGCCCGATTCTAAATCCATATCCGGTATCAGCCTCAACCAGCTGCATCAACTCATGCCCACACCCACAATTTACTACTACACAACATAACGCACCACATATAGGCCCTTAATAACACTTCTGATCATAATAACTGCCCGAAATCAACTCAGCACCGACAATTAGCCTCATATCCGATAAAAATTTATTTCAAACCTCCATCACACTGATAATAATGCAAGAAACATGAAGAACTCATAATTTGACACCCGAATCACCAAGACACAACTAACACCACCGGGCACACACCCCGCAAGCTAAAACTCAAGGAGCACATAACGAAGATGACTCAATATGAAAAGAGGAATACATAAGGAAACTATCAAACAAGCCCGACAGGAACAACTCTCTATCAATGCTAACCTACAAAACAATATACCATGGAAAGAATTAAAGCACATGAACAAATCACAAATTTGGTATAACTTCTATCACGGTACACAACCCGATTCGAACACTTCAAATCACATAAAATCACGAGGTTCCCACCCTCCACTCTGAATCACAAATAGGATATATATCCCACCAACTGGAACTTTTCACTAGATCAGTTCCTTCAACAAAATTACAACACGTGCTGGCTTCCACACCGGTGGAGCATAAAAAAATCACATCTCGTAACCAAAATACTCAGGAATCACATCAAGCCTACCGTACTGGACAACATGAATTTACTATTAGTCTCATAATTCTCAATAATGAATAGAAAAAAATGATATACACGAGATACCACTCATTGAATCTCCCAACAGGAGAAAACACGAAAATAGAGTGCAAGGCATGAAACTCACTCATAAATGAAGCCACAAATAATGGAACTCGTCCCGACCAACATAACTACAATGAAATACAAGTGGTACCCTCTATAACAGCTCAAACATACTTGTATGATAACATCGGGCACAACGGCCTTCAACCTACTACATGAAACTCAACGATCGGGCCTCCCCCTCTTAGGCAACCCCGACTCACCTGAATAACTCGTTGTGACACACCTGCCCGAAGCCTAGGATAATATCTCACCATGTGGATGATATCTCCACACTCAAAGAAACCCCTCTACTGACGTGGCTGTGGAAATTGAGAGACTCATGAGCACCTAGAACACTGCGCGAAGTCGGAAGTGCAACTGAACTGGCTGACCCACAAATTTCTACCATGTCGTACCCTGCCTCCAAAATAAGGACCAATAGATATCTTCGGTCTACGAGGCCTCCTCGCCTCCCTGTACTCTCTCTCCTGATCTCGTCTGTTCTCTCGCTCCCGGTCCCACATGCCCTCTAACCGGCAAGCGACCCCTACCTAATGGTATACTCTAATACTGACATAGTGCCTTGATGCAACTGCTTAAACTCCGCTCACCATGCACCCCGAAGGGACTGAGGTACAAACTTTCTCAAAAACATCTCTGAAAACTGAACCCTTGTAAGTGAAGCTACATTGGCCGGGCTACCCGTCTCATATGCCCGCCACCACTGATAAATCGCTCCCTCAAGCTGGAACGTAGTAAAAGAAACCCCCACTCGTCTCGACCATACCCATAGTGCGGAGGATGCTATGGCACTCCCCCAGAAAACCCTACGCACTCTTTGAAGCAAAACCATTGAACGTAAGAGGGTTATATATCATGAACCTTGCAAATCTAAGTTGCCCTTCCTCGGATGCTGCTGCTCTGACCATAAACTGAGCTGGAACCACATTCTGTGTCACCATGATGCCTGGAACCTGACCAACGTGAACTCACTGCTCTAGAGCATGGGCGGTAGGAGTCTGGGTTCCTCCCACGGTCTCTGAAGTAGCTGGTGCAACCGGAAACCACCCCGCCTGAACCAATGTACCAATCCTGCTCAGTAACTGTGCTGAAGTCTTCTGAAGTCCGGGGTAACAACAGGCGCCTCCGGTCCTGCCTCCTAACTGGAATTACTGGCGGCTCCTCAACTGCTACTCTAGTAGGTGCCCTAGCTGCGGCACGTGCCTCTCGTCGGCCTTTGCCCCTGACCCTAGCGACATTTGCTCCAGGGGTAACATCATCAGAAATCGCAGCTCGTGTCCTCACCATCAGTGAGAGAATGGAATGATAATTTCAAACTTCGAGATCAATGAATTCGCATGATAGAAATGAAGGAAGTGGAATTGTCCTAAGAGTTTCGTAGCCTCTCGAATATAAGTACAGACTTCTCCATACCGATCCGCAAGACTCTACTAAACTCGCTTATGACTCATAGCACCTATGAACTAGATAAAAAATCCTACAATATTTAAGACATAAAATCAATAATAATTTTATTATAGATTCAGTCCTTATTTGATCTATCAAACGTAATCATATAATTTATTTCAGGGTAATGTTGCCCAATCCTAATATTTAGGAGTTTTCCATGTTACTTTTCCTTATTTGTTTTTCTTTAAAAATGAACCTTAATACTATTTATACTAGGAAATTGAAATATTTCATAATTAAAACTCGAATATATTTTGAATGAAACATAATTAAATTTATATTAAGAAAATATTGAAACATTTATGTTAATATAATATCAAACAAACAAAATTATTTTTTTTATCTTGATGACTTTGAATATAAAACTCATACATCAAAATAGTTATTAAATGTTTTTGTTTGTTTGATAAATAAACAAACTATGAGTAAGCGAAACGATGTTAAGACAATATTGAAACATTTACTCGGTGTTGCTTACTCCAACACCGAGTAAGTCAAATGATGCTCCAAAACTGCCATACCGTGCGTGCTGACCTCCAAACAACTCAGAACTAGCTAAAAGCAACTCAAGAACATCAAATAATGCCTAAGGAATAATTCCAAATGATAAAGGGCGAATATTTAATCAAAGGCCCAAAATCGACCAAAAAGTCAAACCCGGACCCGCACCTCTGAACCCGGTGAAACTTATAAAATCCGACAACGCATTCAATTACGAGTCCAACCATACTAGTTTTATTTAAATCCGACTCCATATCGATATTCAAAACTCGAAAATTTACTTTTTGAAATTTTTTGACAGAACCCC